>JAWDHB010000320.1:0-244993 GCA_033439405.1 Fusarium sp. NFCCI 5145
ATATATATTATAATAAGTTATAATAATTTTTTCTTATTTTACTTAAGACTTTATAAGAATTAAAAAAAAGTACTTCTTTTTATATCTAGCTTATATCTGGCTTATATAATGCCTGCACTACCTAATGCAGGTACTTTGAAAATCTTATATGCACCAGGGGCGGTGCAGGTAACAGATCCCGTTCATGTTGTCCGCTTACTTAAGCTTCCTAGATACCTACATTCCAATTATACAACTGCCAGGTAGGTAGTCGGTAGTCCCATTGCCCTCACCAATGGATACCCAACGGGGCTGGGGCTTATCGATGAGCCTGGATAAGTAGGAAGGGGGACATATCGAATGGATGTTACATCCAGGATAGCAGAGACTGCCTACATAAGTATCTTAAAGACTATCTATATCAGAACGTTAGGGTAGCAGCGCATTCGTTCCGTAGCTACAGCCGAAGACTACAGCATCAATATGTGTGGTCATCATCATGGCAACATCACAGAGTTGCATGCCATGAGCGAACAATTGCTCAAGTATCGAGTGACCGTGCACACAATCATTCGATCTTGGTTGAAAGTCTCTTCCAGCTTTCTTCCCGCCGTTGAAATAGAAATTATGAACTTCATATAATATTGGTGGCTGGGTCTGTCCTGTGGCTTGTCTTCACTGTCACATGCGCTCCCTCAACTGAAGCATGTAACGCATCAGGAACTGTGCCTCAGAAGTGTCGATCTTGACTTCTATCCCGAGGTTTACGGGTCCCTTATTGTTTCAATAGATGCAAACTGCAATAGAGCGTAGGGATGGGATGGGATCGGGTTGTATGATATATGATTTGAAAGATTTTCAATATTCAACCGCCATTCTGTATGTTTATTTCTGAATGTCTGGCCCACAGCACACGGTGCGGCATGTATCGCGCGTTTGCCTATCTCTCGGTTAGCGTATCGGGGAGTGATCGTGTTGATCCACAAAGGCCGCGCAATTCATGTGTATTGACGTGCATCGGCATTGTCTAAGCTGCCTTGGCTGCCCGTGTTGTACGGATCCGTCATCAGGGGAGCCAACCGGAAGAAATGTATGTGCGTTTGCATGGAAAGCAGAGTTTGAGTAACTGGCTAAAGCAAGCGACCTTCTCAACAAAGAACTGGGTGGTGGAGCCTCTTCTTTCACTTTTCTTTGCCTTGTGTTGTTCTCAGTCCCAGCCCGTCCGAAAGGCTTACCATGATCTTTCGGCTGGTCGTTGGGGAAGATAAAAGATAGGCGGTTATGACGAAAGGTTCAGTCAAGCTCCATCTTGTTGCCCTTGCCTGGCCGACCTAAGTTGGCAAGTCAACGATGACGGTTGAAAAAAGAAAAGAGAGGATGGGACAAGGGCTGCACGGTGGATGATGGTCTTGTATGCTTTGTTCGATTTGTTGATGTGACAGGCTGGTTCCCTTGTTCGTACAGTACAGCAGTTAGACGCGCTTGTTGACGACCATGATGACAACAACAACACGACAATCGCAAATCTCAATCACGGTCCCCGGTTCAGTGGAGAAAAGGCGTCCATACGAAGTATTGCAGGGAAACTGCAAGAAGAAAGGAAAAAGAGAGGGGACCGTACCAAACCGGCCAAGAACAAGCTTTGAGTTGATGTTGGATCGGGTGATGGCCCTTCAATTTGTGTGCCTGTAATAATAGAAACTGTAACCCAAATGTGTGATCGACCACGCCTAACCCAGGTTCCAACGCTCATGACGATGATCTCAGCAGCCAGTGGCGTGAGACGATGGAGCTGCGGCGAGGGAGCCCAACCTTCTGCTGAAACTGTGGCTCCGAGCCAGGAGGAGTAGGTAAATAACCACACCAACGTTTACAGTACAGTACGGGAAGTCAGCTGTGAATATTAATAACTGTCAGCAACCAACGCATTATGACTTCTACTAGCACGGCCATCCATCCATATTGTCAAAGTTGCCGCTCTTGCTTACTGAAGGTTCTTAGCCTTCCATATACATACGTATCCAATCCGGCCCAGCCCTGTCTGAATGTACTCCGTGGAGCAACGGGAGAGCAAAGTTGGCGTGGCACGGCACACGGCAGAGATTCACTCGTACAGTACACGAGTTGCTCGCTGTATGTACACTGAGGAACTAATTGTATTGTGGTTCATTGAAGCCGGTTGAACACCGAGGCCTCGGCGGCATTGGCGATGATGATGGTTGGAAGTGACACACCCAAAGAACCCGAGATGGAAATAACTTCAAACCACTGAGCCCATCCATTATATTAATCTCCTTGTGTTGCAGTTCATAGCCTACACGAACCTCACATGTCTCACCTCTCCATAGTTGGGCCCCTAGCTAAGCTTGATCTAAAAAGACCAGCACGGTCCACTTTACGAGCAGGGGGCTGAGAGCGGGCGAGAGGGAAATAGGAGGGCCCTCCCTCACTCGTTAAAGAGTGATGATTTTCAACTGACGAGCCGTGTACCTGAACTTGACCCGATCAGGCTTGAGTTTCTGTGACGGATGGGGTTGCTAATACTGTACTGTACCCGATTAGATTGCATACAGTCACAGTGCGAGAGCAGAGTATCGCTTAATCGCCGAGATATCTTCTCATTACCTGGATCTCGGGTTCTTGTCCAAGTTTTGACCCGGTCTTGCAAGAAAACAGATGTCATGTCGTGAAGCCCGAGTTCTGTTGTTGTCATGAAATTATCGTCTCCCCCTGTAGATCAACGACGTCAGTGAATGAATGACCAGGGCATGTTTTGAAAGATCACAACTCGAGTGATATGTAAAATGCAAATCACGAAAGGGCAAGGGCAAGAAGAGAGAGGATCCCCGTGGATCCTTTATAAACTTACAGGGTCATATCATGTCGGGTGGGACTCTCTTCGTGTCTCTCTTTTTCGAGGTTGCTCGGCTGTCGTGGATCATAGTGGAGAGCGATCCCCTGTGCCCGCAACCCCAAGCCCGTAATTCAATGCTCCCGTCCATTCCAGTAGCCAAGTCCAGGGGTAAAGAGAAAGGAAAATGGCAAGGTCACGGTCACAATCACGGTCACAGCGGGAACGGCGCAAGCGATATGCAGTCGATATCAATTGACCAACCCGGTTTTCTGAGATCCAATATCCGGGCTGTTATTGACATGTACTATATCTGATGTCTGATAGATGAGGCCAATTTATCATGAGAGACACTTGGTATTACATACGTAGTAAGTGGTTAGTTGACAGCAAATGTGAATTAAAAATGCCAAGTAGAATCAAGCCTTGAACCCTTATTTATCTCCACAGGAACTCCAGTATTTCTCTCTAGTCTACCAAGACAATGGAGATACTGTGCGTGTAAGGAGTATCATTGATATGATTGATTGCATCAATGCCTTGAATACTTTATTCAATAAACATCAAGGGTCAATAGCACGGATCAATGGATCATATCGGAGCAACTATCGTGAGATCTATTCGTGGAAGCTAATAATATTGAAAAATATAATTCTCCACTTTCATATTCACCGTCTTATGAATGCCAATCATGGCACCAGCGACAAGAATAGCCAGCTCTTGGCCAAGAATACACATGCCTTGGTGGCTTATCACCAAGGATATTTTCTTGTTTTATTTCTCTATTTGACTCAGGCCTCAAGGGTAGGGTAAAGAAATGGAGCATCGTGTCATGATAGAATCCTCCACCATCAAGAGACGGGTTGTAGAACTCGCGCCAGCAAGGTGATGTGATGATGTGTGAAACGCTCAAGTACGATATCATAACCCATTGGTTCAGGATACACTTGGGCTTAGGCTGTCTCACGAAGAAATATATTACTGATCCACATAGCCTCTGCATCTGCCGCATCCCCAGGGCTGAAGGGATTTTTTGGTTCAGATGCACGCAACAACACTATTGAAGTTGTTGGCTGTGTCTTAAATGCCACGCAATTTCCCCCTGCTACTAGCGCACCGGCTTTCTTTACATTGGAAGTTTGATTTTAAGTGCAGTAATTAATGTTTCTGCTTGAGGAGGCGCCGCCTGTAGGTGATCGGAGCTATTGAGCTTTTGTGGCTTTGTCCGTCCTGACTTGGCCCGCGCCTCTTTTGAGATGAGCAAGCCTCAGTATCAGCTTTTGAGAAGGCTTTGAAATATTGTTTCGGATGCGTTGAGACAAGCATATTCCGTTGGATATATTGACAGCCATGTCATGTTCTGACCTGCTTGCGTATGCATTTGTAGTTGCAATTGTCGTGTAGGTCAGATCTGGGGCCAGCTGAACCTGATAGACCACATGCTCTTCTCTGTATCCAATTGGTGTGGCCACGACCGCGGCTCTGGCTCTAGCGGTGACTGTGGCTCTAAGACAAGGGTTGCCTGTTCTCATGGAGCAACGACGCTAGTGAGTAGTGAGGTGGTAGTCGGGAGAAGGATACGGGCTCCAGCTGTGATGATGGGGCCGGTCGACAGGGACCATCAAGTTAAGTCAGCATTTCAGCTAATACAATATCAAGATGACTTGATGATGAGAACTGCTGTCTGAACTTGAGTTGATTAGGATTCAAATGGGTTATCAGGGTTTGTTTTAATCCGAGGATCCATGGCCTGTCCTGTTTTGTTGTTATTGTTATTGTTGCTGTTGACTGAACGCCGAGGCATCCTCACTGTGGCAGCTCTAGCAGTTACACTTGTTCTATTAACAAGTCTACGGAAGAATTGCAAGATATTAAATTGATGGATCGAACTAAATAGCAAGCATTACATCGCAAAAGCGACTAATCCCACATACGCTCGCTGGCTCCGATAAAACGACTCTACTCTATCGAGACGGAGGCCGTGCAGTACAGTAGCCACGGGGTTGAGCTCAAGGTATGTACCTACTAGGTGGGTTAGTATGGAGGTATGAACACACTCTCTCCATCTGCACTGTGCAACCCAGACCCCCATTAGTACCTTTTGGTCTGTCTGTGCTTGATTGAGCCCTTCCATATCCATGACCAAAATTATCCATGTCGATTGGATCCATGACTTGCACCATACTGTGTTGTGTTGTGGTGCTGTACTGACTGTAGCCTGTAGCCTGTATGTTCCGTCGGGCCACCACTGACTGAATTGGACTGGACTGGGCTGGGCTGGACTCGCTTCTAAGGTTACTCGCCATGGATCTTTCTTTCTCTCATTCAAACCTCACCACCACCACTCGCTTCTTCCCCCCCTAATCATCTCCGCTTTCTAACTTTTTTTGCTGTTGCATTTCTGTCGTTGGGTTGACGTTAGCAGCCTGTCCTGTCCGTCTATCTGTCGTTTGCTGAGAGACACCAGTCGATACGAGACAACAAAGACTGAGCCTCTATCGTCTTACTTCTTTCTATACATACATACTTTCGCTCTCGCTCTCGCCTTTGCCCGACCGTCTTGTTCCGGCTTTAACCAGCCACTTTTTCCTCCTAATACAAACCGTCTTTCGTTTCTGGAGATCATAATGTGAGTCTCAACTCTCTCTGCCTTGGATCAATGACACATGCCTCCAACAACCAACCACCCGGTTTCTATGTTTCTACTCTGGAACTTGTCTCGACTCTCCTCAGTCCGATAAAGCCTCTTGACCCCGACTCTACATACCCACGCGCTGCACTACACCAGTCTCTACTACTGCTCGCTTACTATTCTTGCTGCTCAATCCATTTACGTGCCCGACGATTGCGACGATTCAGTACATTATCCGTTGCCCAACATCCGCTGACTTGCGATTTTCGAATCATGCAGTTATCCACATCTATCATAGGCATCTGTTCTGCGTGAAACGGGTCTGTTCGAATACCCTTCGCTATTTCTGGCCATCAAACATACGTATCAAGGCCTAACCTTCAACCTTTGTTCTATATATTCTTTTCGATTTTATATTATCAGGCTAGTCGCCTCCGTATATCGATCCCTGAAACCGTATCAATAGCCTCAGCTCAACTCGAACCGTTCCGAGTCTCTTTTATGGGTTGTATCTAGTCCCAAACCGAATATTCTATTATTTTATCTTCTACATGCCTAGATTCGGTGTTGCGTTCAACAGGCGGAAGTCAACCGCAACCTCGGAGGATTTCCAGCATGGCTCAGTGACACCAGAGCAGTCGTCATTCCGTGTTATTGAGCGAACCGACCCTGCGCTTGGCAAATCATTTGACGGCGGCGCTAGAATGGCCAGGAATTCTGGTCATCACATTCCTAAGCCTAGTCATCTGGAACTCGACACTGAGGACAACATGTTTGCCGACCTCAAGAGTGGCAACAGGTGAGTCTTTTTCCTCTATCCCCGCCTTCTCCCTCCTCTGCCTGTGTGACTCGCCAAGGAATGTTGCACGACCGCCGTTGGTTCTGAAAGATAAAAATAAATCATGTCATGCACCATGGCGCTGACTCCTTCTCAGGGGAAGTGGGGCTTCTAATACGACCAAAGCCACATCAACTGATACCTCATCAAGGCACAGCAATGCCTCGACCGCTCCGTCTTCTACGAATCTCGAGGGTCAGGACGATCAAAAGCATTCCCAGAAGAAGAACCTGCACGATATCGCTCCTCGACCTGGGGTCAAGTCCAGTGGGTCTGGATTTCTGAACCGAGCGGGTCGGACTTTTTCTTTTGGGGTCCAGAAAAAACACAACGCTTCTTCCCCCAAGATCGACAACAACGACATCCCTCCTGTTCCCGCTATTCAACAGGATGCTTTTAGTGGAAGATCTCGAGGTCTGACAGAATCTACAACCAGCACTGCTACACCACCCAAGTTGGAGATGGAGAATGGAGGGATGGATATGGGAGGAGATTTTGGCTCCATGTTCTCGTCCTTCGACAAGAGAGCAAGCGTCGCTACCATGAGACCCGACGGATCCGCTGCTCCTCGCTCCCTAACCAGCAATCGACCTATCCAACCTCCCCCTTTGAGCATCAACAAAGTTAGCAAGGTCGAGCCTGGTCCCGAGTCATGGAACAGCCGCAACGAGGACGACAACCTTCTCGGGTCTCAGCCCGGTTCCCCTGAACTTGACGACCTGCCACCCCCTGTTCCGCGCCACCAGAGTTCCTTCAAGACCTTCAACCGGCCGTCCGACATCATTGAAGATGAAGATGCGAAGCTATTGCAGGATTCTATCGCAGTGGGGCGATTGCTTTCCGAGTCCAGCAGCCCTAACCCCTCCGGTCGCTACCGACGAAACGAAGATTCTTTTTCCTCGTTCGAGAGGAAGCCTCTGAACAGCAGCTTCAATAGGGGAGATGACAACTTGTTCGAAGGAACCTCGGCCCATTCCTCTCGTATCACCAACCGCTTCAATTCGCGAGCCCCTAGCCCACAACGCAACAACAAGGTTATGACGCCGGCTCAGTTTGAGAAATACCGGAAAGACAAGGAGCGCCACGATTCGAGCGATGCAGTATTGCAATCCACTGCCCACGATGACGATGACGACGACGAAATCAATTATGATGACGACGAGGATGAAATTGAGAAGTCCAAGCAACAAGCAAAGCAAAGGAGAAAGCAGGAGGCTCACATGGCGGTTTATCGACAGCAGATGATGAAGGTCACTGGAGAACAGCCCGATATGCAGTCTCATGAGCGCCCTGGGCTTGCTAGCTCGATGAGCGCACCTCAGCTTCACCTCATGAAGACACCATCTCCGGGACCTCCTGCGCCTGCCTCTGACGAGGATGATGACGAGGAGGTTCCCTTGGCCATTCTACAGGCCCACGGCTTCCCCAGCAAGAACCGACCACCCGCTCGACTCAGCACCATGGGTTCTAACCCGAACTTGCGAGCGTCAGCCCAGCTGGCACCCCCAAGACCCGGCTCGGCTATGGGCGAGAGCAGCCAGAACCAGCGCCACTCGATGCTCCCTGCCTTCGCACGAGGTCTTCCTCAAGATCCTTTTGTTGGCGCTGGTATCGCAAAGCCTGCTATGCGTGAATCTCTCACATTCAGTGGCGGTCTTCCTGCTTCCGAGTCTCAGCAATCCCTCCCTCCTGGTGGCCTGGTTGGCGTGATTGCCAACGAGGAACGCTCGAGGGCCATGCGACGAGGCGGTCCCAACGCTAACGGCCAGAAATTCGTTCCTGGCCTCAACGGACCACAGGGTCCTCCTTTCGACAATGTACCCCAAGGCATGATGAACGGCATGGGTGGTGGTGGCATGTACAATATGCCAGGCATGGGCATGTCTCAACAACAGATGCCTATGCCCATGGCCCCACCACAGCTTACCGTGGGCGATCAGGCTCAGCTCCAGATGACTCAGCAGATGTCTCAGTTCATGCAGATGCAGATGCAGTTTATGCAGATGATGGCTACCAACAACCAACAGCAGCAACCTGGTGGAATGATGCCACCGATGCAGGTCCCTTACGGAGGACTGTCCGCTACTCAGTCTATGAACGACCTGTCATCTCGTCACTCCATGATGCTTGAGCCAACTTTGGAGCCTCCCCGTCGCATGGACGCCGGAATGCGCACTATGAGCATGGTCGCGCCCCCTTCGGGCGCTCCTTTCCTGCCGCCGCCTGGCGGCTATGCTGGCTCGATTCACGGCATGAACATGGGCTACACCCCATCGATTGCACCCTCTGAGCGAAGCAACATTGGCCTCCCCGGCCGATACCGCCCAGTATCACAGATGCCGTCCGCCGCGGTTCCTGACCCTCATCGACGGACCAACACCATGTCTGGAGCGCTCGGTCGCTGGGATGAACCCAAAGGCAAGTCAACCATCAACGTTGTCAGCACTTCTGGTGATGGATCAGACGATGATGATGAGGAGGGATGGGAGGCGATGAAGGCGAAGCGAGATAAGAAGCGTAGCATGTGGAAGTCGAAGAAGGGACTTGGAAGCGATCTTGGAACCATGATATAATCAAAGGATAAGTGAAGAACTATTACAAAAGAGACGGAGGTAAGATTGGTTTATATGCTCTACTTTTGCATCTGGATATCCACAGGTTGGAATAGCCCAACCGTCTAGTGGAGAGCCCCCATACAATTGTATATTCTAGAAGAGTGCTTTTCACCCGGGCGTCGTGGGGAAAGAAGATATGATAGGCACCGGCTCATTGGGTTTGAGTCTGGCGCATGATAGATAAATCTTTATGCCGGTAATTGACTAATTGGGAGGTCAAGTTTGGATTGGTATTTATCTTAATATGCCCAAAGTTTTCACGGAGCCTTTGACGCCTTTTGTAAAAGTTCATCTATGCCGAGCCTAGAAGTATCCAGAAATCCGATAGTTTGTTATTTGTTATGTGTGCATTGTTGTCTAACCATCAATGGTACCATTAGCCCACTCCTTTCTCTTGACACCCATCTCAACAGCAGCCAGACCCCAGTCCTCCCCGTGGTTGTGGCCCTTGCCATCGACACCAGCGCGGGCCTTCGCTTGCTCCTCGGTAAGGACAGTCAGGACACCAAGAATGACGGGCACACCAGTGTCGAGCTGCACGCGCATAAGGCCCTGGCAAGTCGACTCCGCAATATACTCAAAGTGCATTGTCTCGCCCTTAATCAGAACACCGACAGCGATGATGGCATCAAAAGCACCAGAGGAGGCGGGAAGAGAGGTGAGATCGGTGGTGGACGAAGCCAGAAGGTCGGTAGCAGAAGGGCCACCAGTCGAGGTGCCCTGGATCTGAGAAGCGGAGAAGAGGCTAGAAAATGGCGATATGTCAGCTACTAGACGAGGGTGAACACATGTGACTGGGAAACTTTACCGCTGGACAGCAATGGGAAGCTCCCAAGAGCCAGGGCAGGACTGGATAACAATGTTGGACTCCTTAACACCAGCTGCGAGGAGCTTCTCCTTGGCGCCGGTCACGAGAGGGTCGATGATGGTTGAATTCCAACGGGCGTGGACGATACCGATGCGCAGGCCGGACCCGTCGTGATGTTGAGGAGAGGGTCCCTTGAGAGACATTGCGACGAATTGAGGTTTGGATGATGGGATAAGATTGTTAGTGCGTCGGCGATTGAGATGAAGCTGTCGTGATCTGGCTAGAGGTAGCTAAAGGCAAGGCTGGTAGATGGTGTAGATTGTGAGTAGAAGCTTAGCAATTCTTAGCAATCCTGCCCGGATTCTATCTACTGTACCTATGTGCTAGAGAGAGGACGCGGGGCTCACAGCGGGGTTTAGTAGGTCACGTCACAGGGGGAACAGCCCATGGAGGACAGCCCGAAGATGGCGGGTGGAGGCTGGAATGCAGGGACTGAAGATACGTACCTGATCGGACCTTCCTAACCTCTTGGCGTAACTGGTGTACAGTAGTTCCGTGATGGATCTGTTCGGAAGGAAGGACGAACTACCTTAGCTGATCACCTCCTTCTTCAAAGATACTGAATTCATGATTAAGCAGAAAAGATGGCCATATAGATTGTTTTTATTTTCTTTCGTCTTTCTCTTCTTCAATACCCCCTGCTTCTATTCATTCTCCTCATTCTCCTATACAACTCCACCAGCATAATATCCACATGATCCGTGTAGTCTCTCGGGCAACCAGGTGCTGTGTTTCAATGCAGCATAAACCACTACTTGGGGATCTCATATCTCAATTCATGATCGAAACCCAAGTCATCTCATCAACAAAATGTCAATATCTGCGTTACCACCATCTACAGCGCACCTTTTACGGTCTTCGTCTTCGCTTCCAGACCCTCTTTCGCTTGTCAAGGAGCTTGTTGACAACAGCGTCGACGCTGGAGCGACGTCGATTGAGATTACGGTCGCGCCCAACACCGTTGACAAAGTCCAAGTCCGAGACAATGGCTGTGGGATACACCTTGAAGACTATAGCTTTTTAGGGCGTCGCTCTCATACAAGCAAACTTCGAAACTTTGAAGAACTTCACTTAAAAGGCGGCACAACGCTTGGTTTCCGTGGCGAGGCTCTTGCTAGTGCCAATTCCCTTGCTACGATCAAAATCACAACCCGAACAGCTAAAGATCCTGTCGCTTCCCTTCTTCTATTAGACCGCAGGTCAGGTGGGATAAGCAAGAAACAACCCGTTTCCAGCCCTGTCGGAACCACAGTCCAAGCTTTGAATTTGTTTCAGAACCTCCCCGTTCGGAAACAAAATGCTATCAAAAGCAGCCGAAAGACCTTGGCCGATATCAAACGACTCTTGGAAGGCTATGTGATAGCACTTCCGCATCTCAAACTCTCTTTCAAAGTGCCTGGTAGCTCAATCCAGCCGTGGATCTACTCCCCTCATTCGCCAGGGAACACGCGAGAGGCAATCACGCAGGTGTTTGGTCACGCTCTTACTTCTCAGCTCCTCGAATTATCATCTGATTCTACTACTGGGCGAATTTCAACCGAAGGACAAGTGGAAAAAATCAGAGTCACAGCCTCCCTACCACGGCCCGACAGCAATGTTAAGATCATCAAGGGCAAAGGAGCTTTCATTTCGGTCGACTCACGTCCAATTTCGGCAACTAGAAGCACGGGGAAGAAGCTGTTCTCTATCTTCAAATCAAGCATTTCGGCAGTACTGAGTGCAGCCGATAACTACCGAGCACCTCCCAATCTCTTCATGCAGCTCAGCATCCAATGCCCACCAGGCTTATACGACCCCAATGTGACACCCCTGAAAGACGAACTACTTTTTGTGAACGAGTCGGCTATCCTCGACTGCTTTAAGGCCCTGTGCAATTCCATTTATGGGGGGAAAGCTTCGATTGGCAAAGACTCCCCGCGCAAGCTGATCCCGGCAGAGAGGACTCTATCCCAGCTCGTTGGAGCTTCGAAGACCGCAGGGCCAAAGTCAAGCGATGCAGTGTATCTGAACAACGCTGAAAAAGAATGCCTGTTGACCGACCAAGAACTTGTCGATTCTCTTAACGATGAGCTTGAGAGAGTGCTTGGCGGTGGTTCTGGCGCATTTGGAAGCAGTGAGAGGTCTTCTCCTAGTGCTTTCATTGTTCCCACTTCGCCAAAGAAGAACGCACAGCCCGGACACCGGAATGAAAGGAGAGGCTCTAAGGAAGCTCAAACAGTTCAGCAGGCGATGAGAACTAGATTGGCGGTCAATCTTTCCCGAAAGGAGAGTGATTTAACCGACGTGGATGGCACAGAAGGATTGGTTCTTGTGCAAGTTACACCTCGACGAGTTACCACCCCATACCAAGATCAATCACCATCCAACTCTCGGCGTCGAGGGTTAACTCAAAGTCGCCGCTTCGGTAACATTGATGACTATTTCCGTCCAGCACGCGACGAGTTGGTTGAAATTGCAACGGATGAGACTGCCACGACTGAGAGCACACAACACGGGAACAGATTGACCAGCCCTTCTCAATCTAGTCGTCCTCCACTGAAGGAGCTGACAGATTCAGACCTCAACACGTTCCGGGAAGAAGAAGACTATGAAAACGCAAGTGATGACGGTTCCTTAACTGAACTTCCTTTGGCTGAGCCGAATGCCGTCCCGTCTCCTCGCACATCTCCTCGCCGCCAGGCCCCTTCCCTTCTAAGCCAGCCTTTTAGGCCTATTACGAGACTACGACAAATCCCCAATTCCATGTCAGACTTGCAATTGAGGCTGCCGATGAACTTACAAACCCCTCCATCCTCCGACTCTACGGGTATCGATAACTCGATTCGTCGGGAGTCTCGCCGACAATCTGCCAATAATCTGCCGGCTAGGGGTCAGAGGTCCTCTCAAGGTAACACGATGCCATCAGTCGGCAGAAGGAGCGCTGATGAGCTGAGACAAGGACGTCTACCCCCTGGGAGCAGCCCGAATGCATCCCCTGGCAGACGCCGATCAGAGCAGATTCGGTATGGCAACGGATTGGGGAACCGTAGAAATGCCCCAATGGCCAACAGCCGCGACGACTCGGACGCATATTCTAAGGAAATGTTGCACAACGGTCACGCGAACTCCGAGGACCAGGAAGGGTAGCAACATTTTGGTCAGGGACGGTCGTCACCTCAGGCCTATGCACAATCTTGGTTGTCTGATCAAGCACCGCATGGTCGTCGGACTTTTCGCGACATCGTGAGGGATTCTGAACGAGGTCAACATCAGGATAGCAATCAGTGGTCACACTCTCTGCAAGCGCTCCTTATGAGGACACCGCCGCCACAAGCGGCAGGGCTGGGCGAACAAAACTCAAGTGAGCCCTGCCAAGCGCTAGACTATGGACAAGCCCAGTACAGTGAGGATTTCAACCCGAGGCCAGCTAAGCAGCAACGACATTGCTCAAGCGTTGCAACTTCGGAAGACGAAGAGGCAGATACTAGATGCCTCCTCATCAGACGACAACGTATTCGTGCAAGTAGAGGAAGATTGAAACGCATTGCGTCAACGAAACTTCCGTTCGAAACAATACCCCAAGGAAACCTCACGATGAAATTTTCGATTGAGGCCAAGGTTGAAATGAGCGAGCTACGAGCTGCGACTCTGGGGTTCATAACCTCAGGCCGATCCGCGGACCAAGACTTGGTTATGCAGTTCAGAAACACGGGGGAAGTTGATAAGGTTGAGAAGCTGTTGATGAAAGCCATAAGGTTATGGTTAGAAGAAAATCCATCTATTGAGGTGGAATATCTGCTACGATCTGGAGTGAAAGGTAAATCAAAGGCGTAATATTTTGTTTCGGGCTCAGGCGCAACGATATCTATGGGAGGAAAGCGATCATGATGGACATTCATTCATTCAATTGTTGTCAAGTTCGGGAAATCGGGGAAAGGAGAAGAGCTCTTGGTTGCGGAGATTGCTTGTACGACTGAACGACTAATTGAGAAAGCTAGAGATACTGGGCTGCCGAGCTAGATAGGTACATAATGTAGGTAATTCACATAAGTTTAATGACATTGCACTTTTAGACTAAATCTGAGGTTGGTGATTGGTATCTAAGACAACCCCGATTTGGCTAGTAGCGTCTGCCGGGAGCCGTAGTTGTTAAGCCTGAAACAACATGGATGCTTTACTAAGTGGTACACAAAGCAAAAGCTGCTTCAAGATGAGGTGTTTACCGCAGCCACACCAGTGAGGCTATGAAGTATGGTATGTACCGTAGCAGCGTAAGAGAATGGCCGGGGCATTGGGTCACAGATGCTTCGACCTGCCCATGACTGACATTAGGATAAGTGCTGTATCGAAATGGGCATGTCTGGTGATACAGCCAAGCCAAGGAATACTTTACTGCACAGTCTTGTAGCGAGCGAGAAACGCTATGTAGATCTGCGCGTGCCAGCTGGCCAGCCGCGTGGCCTCTACTGCACATCACCATCATGGGCCAGTAGCAAAAGTCAGTAACGGGGAGCGCGATATTGATTGACATGGACATGTCATGCTTGATTGAGATGGTGGCTGGATGATTTTTGGGTGGGAGACTGAGACTGTGCTACCATGGAGAGGGTGTATTAGATGAAGGTGAGGGACTGTTTTCAGGGGTCTAGATCATTGATGGAACCTTATGATGACCCAATGATGAGCTGGCAAATCATCGAGATGGTGTTTTCACTGTTGTGTATGCCCCCCTCCCCCAAACGACGGATGGGTTAAAACATGAGATATTGACATGGTAATGATTTGTCGGACTTGGAATTTGCTAGAAGACGTCGTCGGTTATATGGATAGATGGGGATTTGGAAGCGAAGTGGAGGTGGATGGGTGAATAAAAACCAGATTTCAGGCACGCACATAACCAAGAGGGAAGGTATATCGCTTAACGTTGACGGAGGGACAATTCGACGATAGTAATCGAGGTTAACAAGGGTTGTAAGTGGATGAACCCGAGCAAGCAGAACAGATCATGACGGAGTACACAGTTACAGGGTAAACGATTTGCGGACTGACTGTGCATAGGTACATATATCTAGTAGTAGTGGTTCTTGGCTGTGATAAGAATAAGAAAATGCCGGGTACAGTACTAAGAGATTGCCGGTATTCTACTGTACAGCAGAGATGAGCTGAAAAATGAGTGAGACTGGACATGGATGGAGAGGGATGGGATGTTTCTGAAAATAGACTGGTTGTCCCGCCCACTTGTATTGTACAGTAAGTATGTAGACTTTGGCTCATGCTGGGACTGGACTGTCATGAAAACGGTCAGCGAATAGGGTCTAGCGAGAGTCAAAATGGGAACGGAAATATCCACGTTGAACCAACTGCCGCTCGTATCTGCGCTGCGCTGTGCAGCAGCACGAGACGACGGAGTGAGTCGACATTGGAAGAAACAACTGATGATATGGACTCCCCTCTGCCCTGTAACGTGTGGTTCGATGTTTCTGACTAACATGGAACTGAGCTTAATACGGAACCCGCCCGTATTCAGATGGATCTCAAGACTGACCTCAGCCGTCATGGATAGGTAGGTAGATACCTACCTAGAGATCGGGTTCGATGCGCGTAAGCAAGCATGATATGGCGCCCAATTATGTGTTTCAGAGATGCGACCGAGCGGCTTATATATGCATTGCATACAACGTTGTATGAGCAGCATAGAAAAATCGACGTGAGAAGCAACCTACAGAGGTTCACTAAAAGCGGTACAGTACAGCAACAGGCGTTCCGTTCTATCGTGGCTGTGGCTGAAAGAGATCGCCTCCCTGCATGAGCCTGTTCAAAATCAGGACCCTAATTTTTTTTTTTTTCCGGTCTAAATTTGATTTGAGAATGTGATAGACATTCATATTGTTAATAAGTACTAGGTAATGAAGGGGTTGAGGAAATCACGGCACCGCTGAGTGAGCACTCACTCATTCACTACCTAGATACGAATGACTATCATGATGCAAATAAAAACAGCGATCAGATCAAAGCACTTGCCCGGTGGCCGTTGCCCGTTTTTAGAACGGACAGCTCCATCTCGGGCTCAATCTAAGCCGCACGCCATGACGTTTTTCGCCAAACGTCACAGGCTAACGCAGATTGGAATTTGGGGGGGGCTGTTTTACGAAAGATGCAGGAGACAAGTACCAGGTACTTGTAATCTGGTCAATCAAACAAGATACCTTGATTTAGGTAGGTATGAATAATAAAGAGCCAGAAAATAGGGCACTTGTAGGATGATAACAGCTCCGAAGCTTTTAAAAATATAATCCATATCACATATTCTCGGACCATATTAGCCATCACTCTAACTTGGTCGCACAAGATAATAACCCTTCTCCTGATAAGCACCCATGACTGAGCCCTGAGAAGGTCTGAGATAAAGATAGGACAGGCGTTTTTAGCGTGGACCCAGCCCCAATGCCCAGCTTCAAAGCCAGACCCGATACGTAGCTCAAAAATTGATCCTCCATTCCACAAAATCTCACTCAAGGCCAGGTGTTGAAATCCTTCATGCTGGCCCCAGCTGAGTGAATTGTTGATCTAAGCGTAAATTGTCGTATATATTTCAGCACCAAAGAAGGTATTGGATACAGACGGAGTCAGGATCCAAATACTCTTTTCTGAACTCGTAATACACAGCCAAACAATCCACTTATGCTGCAGATCCTTACAGGGGATCGTGAAGAGTGACGGTTTCGTTTGCTGCTGAGTTCCGGACAACCAAATTCCGTCCATCCCGTCCAGTTAGGTCCCGTCCCGTCAGCTCCTTACATAAGGTACGGCAACGAGCTGGTACAGGCGCGCTGGTGTTTGGCCCGAGGCGTCTTACAGGCCCCCTCTAGCGTCTTGTCCCCCAGGTGCTGGCTGACATCCATCCATTGTACCTGATACTTCAAGGTTTGCGCCTTTCATGGGGTCCCCGTTATTTTTCCCACTTAACAAACGGGGACAGGGACAGGGACAGGGCGCCTCTTTTCTCTTTCTGCCCCCCCAAAAAAGAATGAAAGCCACCCGTCAGGTTCGATCAAACCCCATCGCAGTTCAGGATCAAGGCAAGGCACACACGCAGAACTGACACACGACCTACCATTGCGCGCTCGCCCAGTACCTATCCGTTCAGCACACACCACACGGCCAATTTACTCACGCATTTTGCTGCTCTTGGGTTGGGTCTCTTTTTTTTTTTTTTTTGCGCCTTCTCCCTTTGGTTTCTTCCTTCCTTCCTACCTACCTACCTAATTCCTTACTCGCTCGTTCCGTCGCTCGATTCGCTTCCCTTCCCTATTCTGTATTTCAAGTAGCTTCATCGGCTTTGTCTACCTACCGTAGATTACTCTAGTAGCTTTCTCCGTTTGATCCGTGTCCGGTCATCTAATCCTCGTCTCTCCTCCGCTGCCATCTCGAGAATCACGTCGTTCGCTTGTTCGCTGGCCGGTATCAAACTTCTGTCGGCTTACTTTCTCGACACCCAAGATGATCTCCGTCTGAGCCACCACGAACACCCCCGATCCGATTGCTCGCCCTCGCTGCTTGACTTCACTGGCAATTCAATCTTAATTATCTCAGCTTCTAGATAACCTTAACCTTGACCTTGAACTGAAGCTATGCAGCTTGGTCTGGCCGGTCAAAAACTTGTCGACTGCTCGCAAGACTGCCGCCCTTGCTCATACCATCGCGGCCTCACCCAAGACCTGCCTAGGAGGCGACATGTGACACGGCCATCGAAACCTCCATTCTCTGGCTCAGCGCCTGCTGCCGTCACTACCGTAGATTCTTCTGATAACTCACGCCATCAGCGTTATTCCACAGTCATGACACAAGCCGCCCCTCAACAAAGGGCAAGGGCTCCTCGATATGGCACGATATCCCGATTTTCAAAGAGTCTACTATTCACCCTTCTCATCTCATTGCATGTCGTATCGCCTGTTCATGCCGTGAGGATTCCTCTCACAAACTGCCTCAGCGACACCTACCGCTTGCACGAACCGACCAAACTGCAATGGGTTCCCTTGTACGCCGATGCCGTGTTCGATACCGAGAACGAGAAACACAACCTTCGAGTCATTGTATGGGGGAACGTTACGGGTGCCCGAGCATCTGGCGATCCTTCTTGGGTTCAAGGCAGTGATAACAACAGCAAGATTACCCAAACCCCCGAGAAAGAAAAATACGGGTACAATACTGCTACGACCTACTTTTCCAAGGTTAACTTCTTGGCATATGCTCCTCACAACGACAAAAATTATTTTTGCAACTCACTGGTCAACGGCTCTTGTCCCCTTGGTCCATATTCTGGAGATGTCGATTTCAGGTATGTCTCCATAATAACCATGCGCTGAAGACTGATGGACTGACCAGGAATATTATAGTGATGCATACAAGCTGCCTTCTATTAACATCACATGGGACGCCTACGCATCATATGCCTTTGCTTCCCTGGCACCTAGCATGTCCATTGTTGACGGGACCCGCGAAGCGGCTCAGATCGGCTGTGCTTCCATGACGATAACTCCAGATCTCGGAGGTCTCTCGTGGCTACTTAAATTCTTGCCTATGATTGTGCTTCTTTTCACAGGGTTTGCGGTCGTTTTTTCAGCCATCTTCAGTCCATGGGGCTCATCCGATATTTTCCACTGGACCTCAAACTACGGCCGCGATGTCGACCTGCTACGTCTTGTCACCCCGGGTTTTGGTGACTGTCTCCAGTATATCCAGTTTGTTGCTCTGAGCGGCGGACTAACACTCGATTATCCTGGTTTTTATCAGCCCATTGTCAGCCAGATGGCGTGGTCGACTCTAATGTTTAACGAAAGCTTTGTTGCGGATGCCCCCTCATGGCAGAGCGTTGTGGATGGTATCTACGTCACTAATGGCACTTATGGACTCCAAGAGCTTGGTCAGTTGGTTGGCATGGCTGAAACTCGGGATATCTGGGCCGGCATGATGGTTTGGCTATGTGTTTGCATTGCATCGGTGACCGTTCTCGTTCAGGGCGGCTTCGCAATCCAATGGTTATTTCGAAAGATCAACAACACTCCCGAGGAAGATTTGCGCTCCAAGAACGTTCCCTTTTCCGTCGGCAACGCCGTTCGCATCGTCTTCAACTATTTCTTATTCCCTATCGTCGCATTATCATGCTTCCAACTCGTTACTGCTGGCGACTCTCCGACTTATACGATTGCCCTCGCTGTTGTCACTTTGGTTTTCCTTATCATCTTTGCCATATATCTCTTTTACCTCATTATCAGGACGAGGCCAAAGTCTGTCCTTTATGATGATTTACCGACTGTCCTCTTGTATGGCCCTCTGTACAACACTTACTCCGATGAGGCTGCTGCGTTCGCCCTCATCCCCGTCTTTCTCACGTTCCTCCGGGGCATCACAGTTGGCGCTGTTCAACCAAGTGGTATTGCTCAAGTGGTACTGCTCGCCATCTGCGAAGTGATCCACATCCTCACTATCCACGCTTTCCGGCCATTCCAGCGTTCAACAGCGATGAACGCTTACCATACACTTTTTGGGGCGCTTCGTCTTATTTCCATTTTACTAATGGTTGCATTCGTGCCGACTCTAGACGTTTCTGAGGGCGACAAGGGTTGGATTGGTTATATCATTTTGGGAATCCATGGTGCAGCTTTGATTTTTGGTTTCTTCCTTAACGCCCTGCAGACTATCATCGAGGTCGCAGCTCGTATGCTTGGTGCTGGCGGAGATGACGCTCGAGGTTTGACCCGTGGAGGACTTACGAAGATCTTTGGTATGCGACAGCTGTCTCGCCGCAACACACAACAACGTAACACTGGTCCATCCCGAGCAAGCCAGTTGTCGACTGCAGCAATGTTGGACTTGGACGATGGTGGCAAGTCAGGATATGTCATGCCAAGCGGAAGGGTTCGAAGCGAGTCTGGTGCTAGTCTCGGTGGACTCATGAACCCTCGGCATCGAAGCAGCTCGGCGCTCGATAGTATCGACGTCTACTCTGGTATGCCACAGAACGTGGATAGCAGCAGTTCCTACATGCCGAACACGCCTGGGGAGAGGAGTACCTTTTCTTTCCTGCCTTCCCCCAGCGCTGCCCGCCACCATCCTACACAGTCGATGGACGCCGCCGATCCATACTATCGGCCTCCTCGACGACGACAGGCAATGAACGAGTCGATTCACTCGGAAGGACCTGGTGGTTCCAACGCAACAGATACCAAGGGACCTAACCAAATTGGAGGCTTGGGCGACCCTGAAGACATGGGCGCAGACATTTCTCGAGGAGCAACACCGGCGCCTCCTCCGGCAGGTTACTCTCAAACCAGTATACCTCCTAACCGGCCTGACTATGCTACCCGCGAGGTGGACTTCTACTATGGTGTTCGTGGACCAGCCCTGAACTCGGATGGCCCGGGCCGGAAGCTTGGAACTGGACCCGCTGACCCAACTGGACCCGTGGCTACTGCTTCAGGTTGGTTCCGAAATATATTTGGTGGAAAGACAAAAGAGAAGGGCAAGGGCTTCGAGGTTGTGAGAAGTTCCCGAATGCCACCAGCTATGATGGCCAGGAATGGTGGAGAGTCGCCCCCTGAAGGTATTCCTGTGGCTATGGGCGTGCTGCGGAACGGCCCTATCGACTCAGATGATGAGGATGAGCCCCGACCAAAGCGGTCACCTGGTCGACAACCGCAAAGCGCTCTACTAGATGACAACGGTGATCCTCAAGACTCTGAGCCTGAGAGTCCTGTTCTGGAGAGGCCACGACGGACTTTCAGCGCTGGTAGCGAGGGATTTCCTCGAGAGCCGATCAAGTCTCTGTCTAAAACACCGCATATCGCACTGCGCGAAGCTGAGTATGATGATGCCCCAGAGATTCCTCGCAAGAGCTCCAAGCGTGTGTCTGGCCACTTTGGAGGCAGCAGTGATCACAGTCGACCGCCGTCTCTCAGCCTTATGAACATGCCGGGCTCAACAATATCGTTCGGATCGCAGCTGCGGGACCCTGATGCTGTAAGCCGCACTTCAAGCCACCACCGAGCTACACTATCAGCGTCGTCACGGCTACCCTTCGAAAGAACCAATTCCCAGAAGCGGTTGTCCTCCAACTCGTCCCTTGAGTTTCCTGGCGAGTTCACGAACATCGACTTCGGCCCGTCAGTTGATGAGCGACCGGCCAGCTTTGGCATGGTATCACAGCATGGTGTCAGCCGAGTTGACCCGTTGCACCGGGATGTGGATCTGCTCGGCAGCTCCGCTGAACTTGTCGAGGATCTTCCTGTTAGACCTCGCACTTAGTCTATTCTTCTGCTCTTATGGGCAACAAGAGGGCTACTTTCTTGACTGCCCTACATAACACACTTTCCTCATCAACACGAACATCACTCACTACACCCTTCTCGGGTTACAACCTAATGCAAATTTCTTTTTGTCTAGTCCCCTCAAGGGGTAAAACGCTATGTACACGATCTATAGATCAAGGCCCACAAGGTCCTTGCACATGAGCACACATGCTCACCCCCCTCATTTCTGGTTATGAATCGAACACATTCAGTCACAGCCGCGGTCTTATGGGGGAACTCGAGCTATGAAAGTACAAGCGAACGAGCAGGCGTTACATATGGGGGGTTTCGTGGCATCTTTTTACTGTCTACTTGAATGCTCTTACCTTTTTCTTTGTGTTTTGGGGATTTTGTCTTTTAAGAATGTCCATACTAGCGTTGGCGTAACAAAAAAGCTGGTCCAGGGAGGGGATTTACCCAAGGGGTTGTCCAGACCCAAGCACGTCTGTTGTCCTTTTTGTAGGGGATTTTGTGGGAATGAAGTGTAGTTATATAATTTTGGTGGAGGAGGGGTATCATGCCAAGAGTCTGGATATGACCATCCTGAGATGATGGGCCAGAATCAGGGATTGCATTTGGCAAAAACTATAATGAGAAGTTGTAATGATCCTTACACTCAGCAGCGCAGCGCAGTGCAGTCTTTGTTTTGTTGATGTTGTGTCTCTTTGGTTCTGTACTTGCTGTAACAGAAAATCGCCTTGTCTCTTATTCTATTTAACAACAGTCCCCATGTCTTGTATGCATTTGCTACTCATCCACCTGTTTTCGTTATATGGTTTTAGCAAATGCCTTCCTTGTTTACTCCCATTCCAGATTCTTGGTGTCATTCATTCATTTCACCGTAATGAACCCAATGCCCGAGCGAGCCTTACGTGCCGCCTCCCTGAGGGCCTGCTCCTCAACATCAGTCCACTTCACACTCAGATCGTTCCAGTTCTTGCCGGGTGTGTTGTACTCCTTGCGCCACTGCGCCTGCACTTTCTGCAGACGCGACATCTCGCGCGGGTCTCCCGAGCCGCTGTACAACATGAAGGCTGTGCAGGGCGGTAAGGCAGCGTAGATGCGTGTGAGACGCTCTGTGAAGCGTACAAGGGCCTGCTCGAGCTGTGACTTGTCAGAGGAAATGGCCTCGGAGTCTTGGGGAGGACCGCCGTCGCTGTTTGTGTTGTCAACACGGTTTCGGTTCCACCAGCCTTGGAGGGCCTCAAGTTCTCGCATTCTCGCCCAGACAAAGTCAACACCGCCGCCACGGATCTCGAGGCCATCTGTATCTCCCTGTACAGCGCGGATTACGTTGTTGGTTACATCCTCATCGTTCTTGCAGCCCAGCTGATGTGTTGCGCCGGCCCCAGCACCCTTAGATGGATCGCCCCAGTCAATAGCAGCACTCGTTTTGCCCACCTCAATGCCTCCTGCAGCTCCCCCTTGGGCTTTGTATGCGGTTCCAGCCCGCGCCAGTCGGCGGAACAAATTCTCTCCCTGAGAGTCAGATGTTCCCCATGCCTTACCCTTTTCACATTTCTGCTTGACAAGATCAAGACATGTCTTAGAATCTTCGATGCTATCGTGGCCGTTTGCGCCACCTTTTTGAATCTCCTTTGATAGGTACTTCTGCGCGAGCCACTTCAAGGAGGATTTGAGAGGGGGGCCACGAGGGTGGGGGTAGATGATTGATGTGTCGATGATGAAAGGGTGAGAGATGCGAAGAGCTTTGGTATCTGACTCTAAAGAATGTCCTATCAGTATTGTTCTAGGGGTCAGCAGCTCGAGGAGTTTCTGCTGGATGTCATGCAGCGTAGTTGTTACGGGTGCAAGCATCTCTTCTGTGATGCCAGAAAATTGGGTGACATAGTCGATGATGGGCTTATCAGGCTTAACGAGCTCGTCGAGTACCACGTTGCCGAACCAGTCGACTATACTAATTCTTGTTAAAGAGAATTCATTCTCCCCAGTCATGCACATTTCGCAGTCCAGGGCCAGAATTTCTCGTCCTTCTGTGATGCTCCCTTTTTGAATTTCATCATCTGGGACTTGTCCGTCTTCGAGGCTTTCTACCTTGGTGATTACCCAGCCTTCAGGGACGACAAACTGGTCTCTGGCAACGCCTTCTAGCATAGCTGGATGAACTAGATAGCCGTTATCACTGAGGTCATCGACAGTGCAAAGAAATTCTGTGATTCGCGTCCTCTCATTCTTCCAGCCTGAAGGCTCAGATGCTGGTTTGACACCCTTCTTGGTTCCAGTCTTCTCTTTGGGAGTAGGAGTTGTGAGGAAAGCAGCCAATGGTGAATGCATCTTTCCGTGTCGATCATCACCTGGGGTCTTGACAGGCCACAGATGTGTGAACATGTCTGCGAATGGCTGCAGAGCCTCTGGTAGGCGCTCTTTCGTCAGAACCCGGGGATAATAGTCGTCCGGCGAGGTGACAACAGCGGTTTCCTCGTTGGCATCGTTATATTCATCGAAGTCGACATTCTGTTTGAACATAGCTTCCTCAATACCGGGTATCATTATAGCCACAATCTTTCGGAACGCTGGGCGATGGGTAATGCCGATCCACTGGGGACCGGGTCCGTCGGCGAAGATATATGTAACTAGATCTCGCATTTGGGAGATGTTGATCTTTGATTGCAGTCGCGCATTAGGTGAGAATGCAATCGTGGGATAATTCTTGCCCGGCTTGGGGAGCTTCTTGAGCTTCTTGGTAGCTCGCGAAACGACCTGCCACTCTCCATCGTCATCTGCATCGTGGGGCGCCGCGCGCTTGAGACTGCTGTCGCTTTGTGTTGAAGCATCCTTTTCGAGGGTCGCGGTCGCAGTCGCCGTCACCACAGGTACACCCTCGTCGAATGTTTCGGGCTGGGCAGCCGTCTCTTGGTGGTTGCTTGAAGTGGCCTTGTCGGTGCGATCGAGGATTGGGTCGGCTCCTAAGGTTGTAAGGGTTTTGCTGACGAGTTTGGCAGCTTTTCTCTTTTCTTTCTTACCCATTTTGACTTGAATTGAGCGCGAGCGCAGATAATGCGCCTCTGAAAGCAAAGACGTAAAAATATTGGAGTCGTGAGGCTGCGATTAACCAATATCTAGGTACCTAGGTAGAAGGTATGAGGAAAGCATGTACTCTGGACCTGCTTTTTGCTGGGTGCTTTTTTCAACCTGTAATGGAGGTGCCCCAACTTTAGAAGGTGGGGCTTGCTTGCTATAAGGTTGGCCAATCAGCAGTCCTAAATTCTTTATCACTTTACTCGTCAAGACTTCCAGCTCCACTCTCACAGACCTTCTATGATATGGAGGAAGGGAGATAATCCTGAAACTCCACTCCAGTCAATTCCAAATCCAAGGGCGCTTTTCTTAAACATCCGTCAAATCCTATTCGATCATGATTCGTAAACTCAGTCATATATGTATTCATAGTCTAATCACTGACCAAAATCCATATCAAGTATCTCCAGCCCTAAATTAGCTAGGGCATCAACTTGCTTCACTACAGCATGCTCAAAGAAAGCCCGTGCCTGGTCAGCCTCAGGATCATCTCTCCAAGGGTTGATGAGGGATAGCTCTTTTTCTCTGCCTGGAAGTTCGTTGATCTCATCCAACATCTGCTTAGCAGTAGCCGAGACTTCCCACTCTTGAACACAGTCTTTGGGAATGGATTTCAGAATCATGATGAGCAGCATTTGGCATAATGATATTTGATCAATATCCTGTAGTGTCTGTAGAGCCCTCTGGTTCAAATCTCCCTTTGATGCCACGGCTTGTGAGTTGCCGAGGGAGGCTGTGTCCGCCGCCGTGTTGGCCAGTAGTTTAGCGATGAGCAGAAGTCCTTTGACGCGGAGCGGATGGTATGGTAGAACATGCCGGTAGGGGTCGCAGGATGTTGCGACAAAACATCCCGTTGCGAGAGCATATATGAAGTTGCTTTCTTCGATATATAGGATCGATATCTCTGTCAGCAGTTGCGGGAGCGGCGATACAGCCCACAACTTCTCAGAAGCCAATCCTTTGCATTGCTGATATCGAGCCCGCAGCGTTGCTCGACGGTCCTCTGGCGATAGAGTGTGGCCCTTCTCGTCTATGAGGTCAGACAACCGTTCACTGTAACTCCTTGCGGTTGACGCTTTTCCCGAGTCAGTCGCAGCTGGATGTCGACCAAGCTTGCCAACATCAGCGACAAGACTGCGGCGGTTCATGTCGATGATAGGTGAATCAGCGCAGACTTGGTAGATGTTGAGATCCTTCTCGCATCTGAGGCACTGGCACTTGAAGAAGTACGGCGCTAAAGCTTGCTTTCTCTTAGACAGAGGGAACGTGTAATCTAACAGTCTATCAATAAGAATAATCAAACATGATCTGCTGAGGCCTACCTGTGTAAGATATTTCAATCTCATCACCAGCCTTGATTGGCTTCTCTGCCCTTAGTATGGCCTTTCTGCCTACAAACTGCACCATGGCATTTGGGATACAGGAGTGGTTAGCCATGGCGAGCTTTGGTTCAAGAAAGATGCCCACCTGGCCTAGGTCAGCATCATATCTATGAAAGGCATTTGTCTGAATCTGCAGCATGTCAGTATGCTGCAACATATCTTAGCCGAGGGTATACTATACCCTGCAGAGCAGAGCCAGCGTCTTTTGCAACTCCTCTTGACCTGTCCTCAGCCCCGTAAACGCAGCTGCGCCCATAGCCATCATCTCCATATCCGCCCACTTCTCACTCCCTCTCCAAGACTCAACATTTCCCTCAAGATCCTCTAACGCAGCACCGACCTGGGGCTTCACCAGCGCCTGGACCACCGCGCGGACAGGCGTCGGTAGGCCCGGGTGCCCTTGTTCGGTGACCTTTTGCAGCAACTTGCACTCTTTGGAGTGGATGGCTGTCCAGTTTGCTGATTGGCAGGCGGCATCGCAGTAGGATACAGCGTGGCAGCGAGAACAGGCGCGTACGTCTGCTGGCTTGAAGCAGTGGCTGCAGATGGATTTTACGTGAGAGAGTGAGGGGATAAGGATCGTGGGTGTGAATGGAATAATGTTATCGCCTGGAGCAAAGGTTTTGGTGGAAAATATTCCACGGCCCTTGTGGTGATGCTTCACTTGGAAGGGTGCAGATTGATTCATCTTGAGCGAGTTTGAGGACTGATATAAGTTAGTCAAACAAGAATCAGCGTCAAGAAAAGGCGATGTGTGGTATAAGCAGGCGCCTACCGTATTTTTTTCGGCGTTAGCCAGCCTTGGTCGAATGAAGGATCATGTTTCTGTGAATGTCCGAAATTCTCCTTCCACAAGCTCCATCCATTCGCCGAACCACATCAGCATTCATCCATTCATAGCACCGCTTTTGCCCTCCTGAATCTCACGTGTAGAATCCTTCTGACTATGAATCGGAGGTTTCAGAATAGTTCTTCTATTGATTTTTATTTTTTTTAAAAAAAGAAAGTTAAGATATAAAAATAACTTCGCAAATGCCATGCTCTACAATTCAACTCGTGGGGGAACCTTTCCGCTCTTCCTCAACGCCGCAAGCCGATCATGCAGATCCCGGCTCCAATGCCCGCTGTCCTTCTTATTCTCCTTCAGAATCCTCGCAACATGGTAATCCCAGCAGCCCTCTCCGGTGCTGGTCTCATATACCCGACACTTTGCGTCGCTGTCTCGTTCTGTGCGAGGCCATTGACCAAGCTTTGCGCCCATATCCTCATCCAAGAATGTATCGAGAACAAGCTGGCCAACCTTGCGCTGCGTGGTATCCCATTCCTTTCCTTGCGGTACGAGGACTTGGAGCAACAGCTTCATGCCATCGTTCTTGAGAAACTCCTCTCGGATGATGTCACTCTTGATAAGACCGTTGATGGCACCAACCTTGGCTTTGGCCGTGGAAGCCAATATCTTGGTGTTTAGCGAAGATGGGACATGAGCGGGCACAAGGGCTGTGTAGAAAGATTCCTTTAGAGATTGGCTGGTCCTTGGGCACTGCGCCTCCATGAGACCGGGCCACTGCTTGGTCACCTCTTTCAAGGCCGCTGCATTGTTCTGCAGAGCGGCCCCGAGAATCGCCGCTGCTTGATGATCCCGCGGAGTGATATCCGGAGGGTAAGCAACATCCGAATCCGCCATCATGCAGAACAAGGCTTTCAACACCGCTGGGTCTTCAGTGACCTTGAGACCATAGTAAATGTCATGAGACAGCTCCTCCATTCCTTCAAGCGCATCGTCAAGATCCTTACCAGTGCCGGTTTCGCCAGCCTTCAACATCTTCATGGCAGTAAAGAAGGGCTTACCAACGAACTCTTCGTCTTCGGGCTCCTTGATTTTACCAATAGGTTCATAGGCCGGGGCGCCCTTGGGAATCTGAGGGTCCTCCTGTTGCAGCTGATCCACGACAATAACCGCTTGGTCTACGGGGAGACCTTCAAGTGTAGGATTGCCCTCACCAGGAACATTGATCTTGGCTTCCTTCCTGCCTGTTGACATGTCCAAGCGAACGTGGAGTCCATGGGGAAGTTCCTGATCATCATGGACGACTTGAAACTCATCTGTCGCTTGAAATACTCGTGGGTAACAATCCTTGAGGTCGTTTGTGTGGCAGATGAGTTCGGTATCTACATTGGGGGATTGCTGTGAAGATGAAGATGATGCGAGTGTGGGCGATGCGAAGACACAGAGCACTATGCCCAATGCCAGGGCAACGAAGAAGGACAAGGATTTTGCCCTCCAAGGAGCCATAATGACTATGTTGGGTTTCAAGTGGTGTTAACTCTCGAGTTGATGGTGAATGGGGCGAGGAGGTCTAATAGTCGAGACGAGGGGGGTTTATTGTTGTTCGTTAAGTGGAAATATTGAAGGGTATATTTATTCTGAAGAAGACGGGCGAACTCAATGGTAGAAGATGCAGTGGGTACCTATCAAGGGCAATGCAAATGAGTGATAGAGTTCTGCGATAAAACGAAGTGGATGAAAAAGGGAAGCCGAGTAAAATAACAGCTTCGTCTGCCACAAGTTATAAACCTTGTGTCAGTCGAGTAAAAGGACACTTCTTTGATCGTGAATCGAAGTCACTAGAAATGCAACTTGTCAAGATCCATTCAACTAACGCCCGTGCCAACCCACTATGGGTGCGTTCTCTGTAGAAAAGAGTTTTGGCAAGTTTCTATTGGCCGAGATCATCATTTCCAATTAGTCATGATCTTTCATAACTGGCTTTCATGTAAGTCAACCTCATGAAAAAGATTAAACACGTCAACTATATATTTCTGACAAACAATCGATCGAAACAGTTGCCTAATGATCTCAAAATCGTGATATATTACCCCGCAAGGTCACATGAAGCGCGATTATTGGAAATGTCTCACAAGTGCTAGCCTTCCCTTTGTACGATGATTAATCAACGTTGACGACGTTTTCAACGGCCAACAACATTAATTATATGGGTAGTTAAATCATGAGTAGCCAATCCTGCTTCTGAATGAAGGGTCCATGTGACGGAGGGAGCATAAGTCGAAGGGGCTGGCCACACCAGAAATAGTTCCTTGTTGCAAACAGCCTTAGTAGACGATTGTCTCAGTGCGGCCCACGACCCTGTGAATTCCTCACAAGGGCCCCCCAAGACAGTTTCATTCTGTCTGAATGCGTTACATGAAGCTTGAAAATAGCCTCATGGTAAGTACGCTACTTGTCATTAGGTCTCAAGGGTGGAAGGGAGTGGTTGATCTTAAGGATATATAATAGTAGACAGCCCAGCCGAATTTTGGTGATATCGACAAACACATAATCACACCAACCCACTGTATAACTTGAAATATCTTTCACAATGCTCTCCTTCAAACTTTCTTTTTTTCTAGCCTTCTTCTTCTGGGCCTTTACTCTTGAGGCTGCACCAGCCATGCATCATCACCGTCATGGCAGTCGCCATCTTCGAAACCTTCACGCAGCACGAGCAGCGCTTCTTCACCGCACAAGGTCGCATTCTCACCATGATACTCCTCAAGTCATGCTTGAAGAGCCTCAGAGACCTAGTGAAAGTGTGCGAGCACAGGCTGTCCCCAATCATGAGATGCCCAGCCATTCCGTGAAGAGGCTGACGGTATAAATACTCGATGGTAAGTGACATGAAACGTGTATCATATACTGAATCTTCTGACTTGAACCCGGAAGATATTCGCAGAGGGTGTGAGAGATGGGAGGATACTAGGAGCTGGCTCTTCTAGGCTGGGATCTAATGGTAATTAGCTGGATGATGCTTTTTACTGCTAGGTACCTATGGACATATGGACGTTGGTGGGATGGTACTTTGGCCAATCGTGGCTTCTAATTTTTATATGTTACCTAGGTACCTAGTACCTTGAATGTTTGACTTTGAACAAATATTAAAACATTTTATTAGCGGATACAGGTTTTCAATGATGAACGCTGATGGACTTTCAGTATCTTTAGCTTCATGAGACACTCTGATTGGCCACAGACACCCAGCTCTCACTGAAATTGGAGTTCTCCCTTACATCTTAGACTACCCTGGAGAATCTGTCCCTGGGACACTCGCCTCGTATTCCATTTCCTCTTTCATTTCCATTTCCATTTCCTACCATCGCCTTTGGCTCAACACCCCAGCCGACCAATATCTCTTCTACTGTCTTTCCCGTCTCATCAACTCTCCTTATTCATCGTCAATCGACACTAGCCCTACTGCTTCTCTGTCAACTGCGATCGCTCGTCGCGCAACGCTCAAGAG
Organism: Fusarium sp. NFCCI 5145; assembly: GCA_033439405.1. Lineage (NCBI taxonomy): Eukaryota > Fungi > Ascomycota > Sordariomycetes > Hypocreales > Nectriaceae > Fusarium > Fusarium sp. NFCCI 5145. The sequence continues at coordinate 29,827 of JAWDHB010000320.1, forward strand.
CTCTTGACCAGAGCTCCCTAGCGCGTCCACCCTGGTCTCGAGATCATCATCCCACCGAGATGCCTTCTCCACGCCGAGTACGCCTACTGATCCTGGCGACAATTGGCACATTCATCTTCATCCTCTTCTACACTTCAGGATTCGACTCGCATCACGATGCAGAGACCTACACCGGCCAAGAATTCATCAAGAAGACTCAAAATGCCATGAGCGCAAACGAACCGCCCGCGCCCGTCGTCGACTTTGCTACCGGGGAGAAGGCTGGCCAACCTCACGCGGATAAGGACGGAGATGGTGATATCGACGCTGAAGACAAGAAGCTAGCCGAACAAATGCAGCAACGCCTAAAGGCAGCCGAGGCTGAGGCAAAGGGCAAGGCGAACGAGAAGGGGGGTCTACGACCGGACCCCCCTAAGAAGGTTGTGGGAGTTGGGAGCTCTGCTGACGGTCAAGACAAGGATAAGATCGTCAAGCCTGCTGGCGGGGAGCAAGGTGGTGGTGATGCTGCTGCTCCTGCTGCTCCTGCTGCCGCTGAGAAGAAACTAGAGACAGAGACGAGGAGCAAGGAGGCAATGGCGGCTCGCGAAGAGCTTGATTCTATTCTCAAGAAGTCACCTGGTGGGTCAACCCGAGCAACTACTTAGAAGGCGAGTTTCTAACCATTCTACAGTTATCATCTTCTCCAAGACATACTGCCCCTTCTCGAAGCGAGCCAAGGGCCTTCTGATCGAAAAGTACTCCATCACACCCGAGCCCTACGTTGTCGAACTCGATATCCACCCTCAAGGTCAGGCTTTACAAGATCAGCTACTCGAGACTACTGGCCGAAGGACCGTACCCAACATCATGGTCAACGGCGTGAGCCTGGGAGGCGCCGACGACATAACCGAGATGGACCAAGCAGGCAAGCTCGTCGGCAAGATTGTCGACCTCGGAAACAAGCGCGTCGAGGTTCTGGAACGGGCCAAGTAATCCGGCGCATACGTGACTTTTCTCCTTTATGACCTCTTTAATCTTCACGGGGCACTTGTACAAGGATTTACTGCTGGTTTTTGGGTAACAAAGGGCTATCGTTTCGAGCCTTGACAGCATGATTGGAGTCTGGGCGTCTGGGAATTCCTTTTATCGTTGTGTACGATGGGTGCCATGAAGGTGGAGGGAGTATCGAAGAGATGCTCTGCTGATAGTCGACCAAGAGGTTGATGTTCATTGTAGCACAGCTAATGAATGAGATATAAATACCACTATAAGCAACTAGCTATGCATAAGTAGCCCCTCTAATAAAAGATGCCTCAAATCCAGCCTTTGAATGAATGTTTCTGTTGTCGAGTGGGAAGTAATACTAGGCTGCTGTAAGCTTAAACACTCAAATCCCGAGGAGGCAGGTCTAGGGAAACCAACCAACATCCAACCAAAATTGGCAATTCTCAGCCGAGGCAGGATTTTGACAAAACTTTAACATATGAACTCCCGTTTTGGTTACATGCACTAAAGTGAAGTCATGGCATCATGACTCGTACAATAATAGCTCACTCATCATGTGAGGTCAATTCCTCATTGTACCTGATGTCACTGCATCATCAGCGTTGAAACTCAGCAGCATATTTTGCAACTTCACCAAAGCAAAGACAGCATCGACTATTTAGACATCAACTTAACCTTTCTCAGTAAGCAACCTGAATAAAAAAAACATCACTCAGCAACATCTCTTCCAATCCTACAATGGAGTGCACAAATACTACGGACAAAATCCTCGTTGTCCCAGAATTGCTGGAACTCATCCTCTTGCACCTCGACATGAAGACCCTTCTCGTCTCTGCACCACGCGTATGCCGCCACTGGGCCGTGATGATCGCAGAGTCGCCCAGAATCCAGCAAGCGCTGTTCCTCAAACCTGTGTCTTCAAGAGGAGAAAGACCAGAATCTTTCACACTGAATCCCTTGTTGGTTGAGAAGTTTGGAAGATGCTTCTTCGATATCGATCGCAAGTATGCGTACCTTCGAAGAGCAGACTCTTTCTTTCGATTACCCTGGGCCCCTGAGTATGCAATTAAAGAGCAAGGAGAAGCGAGGAGTTTGCTTGTGTTGGAGAAGACGGAGCGTCTTGAAAACTTCACAACGAGCAATTCTAGCTGGCGAAGGATGCTTGTATCTCAACCGCCACCGCCGGGATTGGGATACTTGAAATCCGATGGCGTTGATATCTGGTTTCACAATGTCCGCACTGCTCTTTTTAAACCATACTCTTCACAGGGTCTCTGCATGGGTCAGTTGTACGACATGGTCCACCGCACGACATGCGAACCAGAAAACTTCTCTATGTGGTACCGTGTCAGTTGGCATGAAGCGCGGGAGTCATACCAGACGGAGCGGTGCCGGGAGGAGTGTGAGAGGCTTTTGGGCATGACGAATGTGGTGGTTGAGTTCTACAGAAAAGAGGCGGGAGATTGGGACTGCGGACCATGGGACATTAGTTGTGTGAGGGAAGCGTTTAGATGTGACGATTGTGGTGGTGGTAAAGTTGAGAATTTGGAGGAGGCTGACCTGGAGGAGTTTGAGCCCTTGGGGTTGGATGTGCTGACGTCGATTTGGTGGCATAACGCGGAGGATGGCTCAGCTGTTGATGTTGATGGGGAGGGATATGGGTATGGCGAATGGCCTCGAGGGTTTGTTTGAGGTGTAACTAGGGGATATGTAAGGAGGGTTACATTGGTCTAGGGCTGTGGCTGTGGTGTGTGTTGACAGTCAATTGCAAGCTTATCAATAAATTGACATCTGGGGACTTACAATTATGATACAATATAAAAAAGACCATTCGGAGTAACGATATCATTTACTCCATATACGAAGTAAAATAGATATGCACTGCTATCATGATAATAATTCACTCCGCTTCGATAAGTGGAACAGATTAAGGTTAATCGAAGCGGGGTCACTACACTAACACCAAAGATCTAGACCCTAGTCTAGAGAGGCAGACAAGGCAAGAGGCAGGCCGGACAGTCAGAAGAGAGGAGAAGAGAGGAGAAGAGAGGAGAGGAGATAGGACAGTACGTTCCGTTATATAAAGACTACATACACCCTTCAGCCTCACCCCACCATTCTAAACTTGCAACCAATATCACTCATATAAATAAAAGCAACCCCTATTTACATCTATCTATCTTACCAAACAATTGAATAGGATACATCATGGACAACACAAACTCCGATGCAGCCTCCGTCCTCTCAGGCTCAACCGTCTTCTTCAAAGAACCCCAAGCCCAAGTCTCACCGACAAAAGCCGAGACAGAGACACCTGCAACCGATGCCACAAAGCAGCGCAGGAGCATGCGACAGCGAGTTCGTAATGTCGTCTCCGATCTTGGACGTCCACCGACTGCTAGAGATGATGCAAAGACTGGAAATGCGACACAGAAGCACGTGGATGTCGGGCCTGCTGCTGGGACGGTTCTGATGGGTTCTGCTACGGTTTGAGGGCAATTTCTGGATATCGGGATCTGGATATCGGGATGCAAGATATGGAATGAATGAATGGAACGAGATACCTTTTCTTTTGTGAGAGTTATATGGCGTTGGATGAGTTAAAACTGGACTGAATTTTGTCAACCACCGACTTATGATGGTGGAGAGAATGAAGCATGATGAAATCAACGACAGTCAAAGCTGCAGAGTTTCAAGAAATAATAATTTTGCCTTAAAGCCGACATATTATCTTACTAATATCAACACGATTTCGTTCTTTGCATTCCTACGTGGTCGATCAAATACTTGCCCTTTCGTGATCCCATCTTAGATCAGCACATCCACAAGCATGATCACCGTCAGCTCGATTATTGAGTCCCATCTTACGCTCATGGGTCCTTGAACTTTCTACTTCCTGTTCTTATTATGCAAATGTCTTGTTCGCAAGCTTCCGTTTGAAGAAGCTATGGTGGGGCCGAATTAGGCGTTCCACGGAGTTGAAGCTGACAAATCTCTAGAGTTTTAATAATATACCTAGACAATACAACATGATCAGGAGATGATTACTGCCAGACCCCAACTAGGATCGAACATGTATATATATATATATATAGGTGCATTTGATAGATAGCCATGCTGTGGTATAATCATCACATTAGACCTACATCATCATTTCCATTGTACCGAACCAAGCCCATCATGTCTGCTGCTATCCCCTCAACTCAACAGGCCATAGTTCTCCCTGCAAAACGCACCCCGTTCGCCTCCCAAACAGTCCCGGTCTATCTTCCCTCTCCTGGTGAAGTCCTTGTCCGCGTTGCCTGGACTTCCTCAACACCCCTCGACCTCCACCGAGCTGATGGCGGTCTTCTGATCTCTGAGTATCCATATCAGACGGGCAGTGGAGGTGCCGCTGGAAAAGTCGTAGCTGTCGGCGATGGCGGTGATCTAAAAGGGTTGAGCGTCGGAGACCGTGTTGTTGCCTTTGCGTTCCATGGTGCAAAAGAGGCAAATCACCAGGAATACATCACTATTCCTGCGTATCTCGCTTCCAAGATCCCAGAGAATATCTCTTATCAAGAGGCTGTGACGGTCTCAGTGAATCTGGTCACTGTCTTTCACACTGCCACCGCGGATCTCAGACTGGAGCTTCCATGGCCAGTACCAGAAGGCTACATGCCTAAGCAAGCGAATGACCCTATCCTCATCTGGGGCGCTTCAAGCAGTGTGGGTATCTATGCCCTCCAGGTCTTCAAGCATTGGGGCTTCAAAAATCTCCTTGCTGTGGCCAGTGAAAAGCAGCACGGATATCTTCGCAGCATTGGTGCAACTGAAACTTTTGACTATCGTAAAGATGGTGTTGTTGATCAGATCCTCAAGTCCATCAGTAACAGACCAGAGCCTAAGCTGCCCTATATCGTTGACTGCATTGGCTCTCTCGATGGCACTCTGAAACCTCTGACCAAGATTGCCCAGCGCGGTAGTACTGTGGCTGTCATGCTCCCAGTTATCCTCAAGGATGCCACCGAGGAGGAAGAGCCCGAGTACGAAATGGACGTTTCCAAGGTGTTGACTGGACAATGGGCCAATGGCGCTGAGGTGCGCGGTGTACGCACGCACTTCTACCTCTCTGTGAGTCACTCCAAGTCCTCCGAAGGAACCTGCAATTCTAACAGGTATTAGAACGAATTTTTCAAAGAAAACGCTCAACCAGAGATGGTACCTACCTTACTCAAGGACGGTGTTGTCGCCCCAAACAGGTATCGTGTCGTAGAGGGTTCATCAGCTGTCGAGAGGGCTCAAAAGGCGTTGGATATTTTGAGGAATAGGAAGGTTAGCGGTGAGAGACTCGTCTGGAGGATCGCCGAAGAAGTGATATAAAACAATTAACACCTGTAAATACAGTATCATTTCAGTGTTGTTTGACTGTTCTTTGAGGATCTTCCTGCATAGTTACCAACTCTTCAATAATTTATTCCTTGAACAAACCCATATCCGTCATATCGTAGAAAATGACTCAAGTCCCGGCAAGCCAACACCTGAGAATTATATCAATCGAAGTAAAGGTATCCGCCTCTTGTTCTTTAACACACACTCCCCATCATAAACTGATCAATTGCTTCAGGGCCCATTTGTCTGTTCGATAGTCAGATACCATAGCACAGCCAAGAAATAGAGTTACTCACGCAGTAAGCATTAGCTTTGTAAACTCGTCAACATCCTCCGGCTGCGCGTGCAACCAAACACCCTTGAAGTCAAGGTTCCGCACAGGGTACTGCGGCTTGGTCTGCCACGCACGGTAGAAGGCCATTGACGAATCGGCTTCCCAGAGATATCTTGATGCTGTGAACTGAAAGTCTGGGGCGTCTATTATCTCGCATGGCGCTGTAGTGTGTTAGATTGGGCATTGCAAGGTGAGGGTTTGGCATACGCTCGAGGGACTTAAGTATGCTTGTCATGCACACGAAAGCAAACGCCATGACAACAGTTCGTCGGACACTTTCAGCGAGCAACCAGCTCTATCCCAAAATCAGCAAAGCTTCTACATCCATACGTTACTCATTCGTTTGTAACTTACCTCCCAGGTTGGCGGAGGTGGCCCCTTCATCCTAGTTGTGAACGGCTCATCCCCCACTGGAAGCTCCTCTTCCAGTTCTTTAAGCGCACGCATCCAGGCCATAAACTGCGGCAGCTCACGCTCACTCGTTGCCCTCAGCGTAACATCGCCATCAAACATACGCATGGAATCCAGCACAACCAGCGCCTGCACACGCGCCAGCTTTTCGGCTGGCGTAGAGGCACGCTCGCCCTCACGGTGGATCTCCTTGGCCATGTCGGTGAGGAGCTTGTACACCCAGCCTCTGTTCTCGGGCGTGCGCGCTGAGTATGCGGATGCTGCTGAGAAGGCTGCTAGCATTGTCTTGGGGAGGTTGGAGCCGTAGAGACGAGGGTGGATGAAAGGGAGACGGCGGGTTCGTGCGAAGTTACGGTAGAGGTTGGTCAGGATGTCTACTGTGTAGCCCACGCGGGTGCGGGGATCATACACGTCCAAAGGGTTGAAGTCAGCCAGGCATGGATCTGTCATATCCAGGCGGGCCATATCACGGATGACGACGGGCCCTGCTGGCATTGATGGGATAGGTGGTATGCCGAGCTTGTTGTTGCCATAGTCGCCCATGTTCCAGAGCTCGGAACCGACGGATGTATCGTTGGCCATGAGGTGGTCGATGATTGAGAAGTCGAGAGGGGAATCAAGCTCTATGGAAGTTGTGGTGACTCTATCCAGACTTTCTGGGGTAGTGTTGCTGGCACTGGCGCTAGAATCTCCTCCCAAGTTGTTGATATCGAAGCCCATATCAAAATCAGGAACCTCGTTCAAGGTATCAGTAGTACCAAGACCAGTGCATACATCGATATCGTCGTCGTGGAAAGTTGCCCCTGACGGTAATCTCTGATATACGCAGTCGAGCCCTTTTGCTGCACAGCGAGTACAGCGCGGAATCTTCTTGTCGCACTTACGCTTCCCTCTTACGCAGGCGTTGCAGCTCTTCTGTCTTGAAGCAGCTGAGCGGTCCATCTTGCGCGCAGCGAGCGAACTGAACGAGTCCATGATATATGTATAAGTAAGGGGATATGAGTGGGTGAGCGGATGGGAGGATGTGGATTTGGGTGAGAATAATAGGAAGATGCGGGAGGGGGAAGACACAGAGACAGAGAGAGGCGGAAAAGTCTCCAAGAATGTCGACGGACTTGACAATGTCGGAGAAGGGGTTCTATTCATCAATTGTGTATCAGTAGACCTACCAGAGTGAAATAAAGAAGCCCCTGTCTAATTCATCCTCTTTGCGGACTTTGCTTTGCTTGGTGTAAGTCGTAAGCACTATAGCACCTATCCATGGTGTTGCTCGTCTTACAGGCCGAATCGGGGACTTTTCTTTCTTAGGCGGGGGCGTCGCAAACTCCGCAACTCCGCAACTACCTAACCCCCGGCTCCGATTCTGAGGACGTATCGTATATCTACGTATACAGTCCAATGGTGAGTTGTCAGGTGTTTCTTGTTTGATCGTCTTTCTTGCTTCCTTTCTTGATCTTATCAGATCCCATTGTTTCATCGGATCACGTCATACCATGTGGCTCTATGTATATCCTCATATCTGGCCCACACATACATACATTTATATGATTGTCAGTGCGGCATATTGCACACAAACAAAGACTGTTGATTTGGGCTATAATTGAGCATGCATGTCTTGTTCTCGCATTTTATAATCAACTATTCCATGCACCAAGCCAAGATGAGACGAGGCAGGCCACCATAGAAATAAAACGATTCTCAAACGGCATCACTTCCACAGCCTGTCAATACTTCAGTGCATTTCCTTTCGGTCCACTGACTCTGCCTGCCTCTTTTAAAATGGGTATATACGCCTTGAAACACCCTCACGCCATCTTCGTATTTCCCATGACGTCTTGCCTTTCCGAGCCCAAAATCCGATGGCATTCCTTACAACCCAACCCCATTGCACCCATTGCACCCATGCCCTGCCTTGCCTTGCCTTGCCTGGCCGCACCATTAAGTGGCCTATATGTCCCAAACCAAAAACTAACTCCTGACATCCACCCTTCCCGCCGAGGTGGTTCATGTAAAATTAGGACCCAAGACTTAACAAAAAGAAGAAAAGTGACTCAAGTAAAGTGACGGTCCACGGTTTGTCTTCCGTACTGGTACACTAAGTGGTAGTACATCCTACCATTAAGGGGGACATAGAAAACAAAAAGAGAGCAAGCAAGTAAGTCTAATGCCTCGGTGAGCCCGTGGCTCTGAGTATCGCTAGGACAACAATTAATAGTGACCGAGTCCAGCGTTATAATTCTTGTGGTAATCGCAAGGGTGTCTTGTGTTACACCAGTGTCATAACTTTTCGCCGTCATTCATTCGTAAACCGAGTTCCAACAAAGTTGATAGAGGGTGGGAATTCCAGATACAAAAGAGGGGTCATGAACCCAATCCTCCGGGTTCAGGATCTCTCCTAGTGGTAACCGTTGGCGCGGGGACTGTCATACTGGACACCTGTCATGGAATCTGGTCCGTTGGGAACACTGTTGCGGAGGGCCCGCAGCGGTGGCAGCTCCGTCCGGTTCGGGTTGCCATAAGGATCCGGCTGGTAAGGCCCAGCCTGTGGTGCTGGCCCGGCTGTTGAAGATAGAGGATGGCGTGATGATGGAGAGCTGAACTCTCCGCGGAGCTGCTGGCCCTCTGCCCGCAGCCCGTGAACTTCTCGGCGAAGCATCTCATTCTCAGCTGCGACTTTACTGCAGTGGTCTTGAAGCGCACGTATATGTTCTTGCTGCTTCTGGTGTTCGGCAATGGCTGTCAAACGTGTTAGTCGAGATGAAGCTCTTACTTACATTGGCGCACGTACCTTTGGTTAAGATTTCCCACTTGGAGGCTTTGGAGCCTCGCTCCTGAGGCATAAGATCTCTAAGTTGATCGAATAGCTCCTTCATCTCTGTTCTTCTCTTACGCTCAGCAAGCTTGTGACTGACTCTCAGTTCTGGAGTTCTGCTATACGGCTGCGAGCCCGTAGGTCCATTTCCTTCTTCGGCTTGTAGATCACTGAGTTGCTTATGCTGCATAGTGTGATGATGAACAGGCGGAAAATCGGAGGCATTGGACATGCGGGAGTACTCGCTCTCATTCAGTCTCATCTGACCAGGTGGTAGACGAGACTCGGTTGTGAATTGGCTGCTCGCCACAGACTCAGTAATACTGCTGCGCCGTGAGTCAGTGTACGTAGGAGCACCACCAACTCGTTGGATCTCCTCCTCAGGAAAGGCCCAGGCTTGACCTTTGGTCGGTTCCGCTGCTCGGGCGATGTGTCCCGTCGCAGGCCCTGTGATTGCGGGTGCGGTTTTTACCATCTTAGCTTCAGGGTTTCGCTCCGCATTTGGTTGGTAGCCATTTGAAATTCGATTCATCGAGTATCCTGGGTTTCGTTGATTGTGGAGGGTGTTCTGTATTGAGGTAGTCGAGTGGTTGTTGGAGTGGTAGGGAGAGTTGTTGCCCAGGCGTAGATCACCAAAATTCTGGTTCATGCGACTGTCAACACTCTCTCGTCTCATGGCTGCCATACCAGGGGCCAATGTGTCGCCCATCGTAGGGACTGGGCCAGGCCCATGGCCGTTAAGCTCAATCGATGTAGGTCGGTCGCGGCGAGGATCGAGGCTGCTGGGAGTACTGGGTGATACCATTGCGGCAACGCTCATGTTGGTCGTCGATGGCGATACAAGCCCGTTGGGGACCATATTGGAAGCAATCGGCGATGGGGTCTTTTCGTGCGACGAGGATTGATAGCCAGAGCCACTTGGACTTAGCCCATTCACGTTGAATGAGGCAGCAGATGTATCTAGGTAGATCAAGTCAGCCACGGAGCCGAAGCCTTGGTACAAGCAACAACGAGCAGCGTACGCTTACTGGAGGCGTCACCGTTGGAGTAGAAGCCCGAATCTCGCATATGTGGTGGGCCATTAGCGATTGAAGCGGGTGCGTTGTCGCTATTGAGAATGTTGTTCAGTCCAGCCGATTTGGGAGGGGGCAGGCGCTGGTTGTGGACGTCCATAACGGTCTAAAGTTTGAGCCGATATCGAGGATATCGAGTCACAACCTAGGCGGTTCGGTTCGGTTACAGCGAGCCCCGGCCACGGTGACAGAGACAGCGATACGATTGTGTTCGATTGTTTGCGCTCAAGGCAAGGCCAAGGTAGCAAGGAGCAGGCGAGAGGCGTCGGTACAACGAGAGCAAAGGTGGAAACTGGAACTCCCCAGTTGGCGGGAGAGGATAGGACAGGACAGGAGACAAACGCGACAATGCGAACCTAGTCAAATTCTATAGGGGCCGGGCGAGTCAGAGCATGAGCCCTGAAGGAGGTGAGAAAGGGGCCGTCGCCGCCGACAGAACAAGATGCGATACGTTGATTGAGAAGAAGCACTTAGTAAGTAGATCTGATCTGTAAAAGTGAAAAGAGAAGAAGTGGAAATGGGATTGGGAAGGGAAAAGTGCACGCGAGACTAAGATGACCTAGCCAAGGTGAGTGACGGCCGGGGGGTGAGCACTACAGGGAACTTGAAGGGGAGGACGGGAACGTTTAGTTTAGTACGGAGCATGTAGTAGGTCGGTACCTGGGTTCGAAGGCCACCTGTGTCCGATACAGCACTGTATGGGCAGTACACCACGGAGTAGAGGACAGAAGAGGACTGGGAGGCTGGGCTGAAGAAAATAGGTACTCAAGGTGAGGTGACTTGATGTAGTGAGGGGCCTTCCTTTCCTTGCACGCAAAGAACCGAAGATCCAACTTATTAGGTGTACATACTCGGAAACAAGAGAAACGAGACCAGATGGTTTGAATTGAACTGCAAGTGGCCCGGTACAGTACCTACCTACCTATGTAAGGGTTAGACCTGAAAGATTGGATGCATCAATCAATCAAGCAAGCCGGACACCAGGAACATTGAAATGACTTGAGCGCAAGCCTCATTTCCCCTAGCACAAATGGTAGCCTCCATGTCTCAAAACCTCTAAAAAAGCATCGTCGTACGCTGAAAGGTCAGGTTGGACCCCGGGCTCCCCTGCACATGCATGTTCAGCACTGTACGCTAACAATACCAAGCATTCGAAGGTCAAGCCCCGAGACAGGGAGCAGTGGGACCTCTCAGGCAGTGGAGGTCTGAGCAATGAGTGGCCAGTCGAGGTGGCTTCTGGCCAGCCAGCATTTACAGGGCCCTTCAGCACCCGCTCCACCGAAAACCCAGTGCGGGTAGGATCCAGGACAGCAGCCCATCCATATACGTCTGATCCTTGTATAGGGAGACTGAAAACATGTACAGTACAGAGTACTTGCAGTACATACCGCAAAACTTGTGCCGTGCTCAGGGATGTGGTCTTTCCTGGTTCCTACCCAGCCCTGCTCGCTCGCTAGAAAGCTTGTGAGCCGTTGGATTGATCAAACGTAATAATCCACAACTAGCCCGGTCAGTACAGTACTGTTAGCAACTGCACAGAGCAAGATCTCCTTACAACTGATGGAAGTGTATGATACTCCTTAGCTAGGTAATTATTTTGCCCGCCTCTCAAGCAACATTCGAACATATTGCAAAGCGATTCATAAAAAGTGCTGAAGTTCCAGCCAATATGTTGGCGGCAGCAACATGTGTGTCTGTCGACCGGTACATGTACTTGAAGGGCTCGTAGCCCCCACACTCCCATTGGATCTGTCCATGTGCTCGAGGATAGCCCGTACATCCAACAGAAAGCAGCTATTTGAGGGAGTGTTGCGAAGCATTGGGGTGCACCCTTCACCCCAGTGATGCCTTCTTTTCCCCTCTGGTCCTCCGAAACCCTTTTTTCTGCCATTGTCCGAAAGTCAAGGCATGGAGGGAGGTGTGGAAGATTGGCTTGGGGGATCATGGCGCCGCAACTGGTATCAACCGCCATGTGTTGCCCAGTCTAGTTCGGCTGGCCCCTTTATTATTACTGTACAGTAGGGCCCAAGACCACCCGCCCATCATCGAGGCCTTGACATGAACATGTGGCATCATTCAGAGATAGCCCACTGAAAGCCGTGGCGACAGCACAAGTTGCACACTATGTGAGAGAGCACCATCAGCTTGTGTATTCCCTCGCTCAGCCACATACAAAGAAGCGTTTCGGGGTCAAATCGCTCTGAACTAGACGTGGGTCCGACAAGCCATAATAGTGCAATTGCTGCTGTAACAAGCAGCCTGCCAGGATGGACCTAACTGGCCCAGGTGAACATCTTGCTTCGTGGGATTGATCTTGTCACGAAGGAGTAGTTCAACAATGAATGATCTCGAATCTTTCGTCCGAAATCTGTTATATCTGGCTGATCTTGATCCGGGCAACACGCATCGGCATTCTATGTGCCGATTACGACGCGGGATACGTTCATCCACATGCCAGATGTTGCCCAACTGCCGCCAGAGACTCGGGACTGCACACATATCCGAACATACATAGTACAGTACCTCCAACGGTAACACGTTCCTGATACTAGTCTACCACGTAGTCTACTGTACATAACAGGGATTCAACCCATTAAAGCAAATCATCCACAGGGCATAATTATATGCGGGAGGACTCAAGCGAATCCAAAATGGCCACCTTTAACCGAAAACTCTTTGAAGTCCGTGTATGTATCCTGTGGCGACCGAAGCTCCAAGGCAGTGTTGGACCACCAAAAGGCCAGTACCTGTGGGCTATCAGGCTCGCGGTTGAAACAGGAGTGGATAGGGCTCCGGGCTCTTACCAACTGGACAGCGGACGATATGGTGCAGCCATTAGAACGTTGCGGATGGTTTCCCGGGGGGTTCCGTGTGGATGCTGCGTGAGATGCTCGAAGTGATGGACTGGGCTGGAAGTCTTGTGAGCGCGTGGCTTGCCCCAAGCCGGGGCACCTCGTGCGCCGTTCACTAGTGCGTTCATGACCCATCGGAGGCAGGGTTCTCGAGGGCCCATGCCATGAAGTAGGGATACCATCAGAACCCATGTTCCCCAGCTTGCACAAGACTGGCTCGTCCCCATGTGCGAGCCCCTCCTTTGCTCGCCTCGCCCCCGAAGTTTAAACCCTCCATTGTTTGATGAGCAAGGAGCGGAGGGACTAAGCACCCCAGTACCACATGCGCGATCTTCCGCAGCCACGTGAAAGCCATCTCTCAAGAAGAGACTGTGCCGCAGATCGATTGGTCCACCAATGAGTCTTATGTAGCCCAGTACTGAACCTATCGTGTGGAGTACACGAAGATGATGTATTTCGTCTCCCCTCTACAAAGTGCCAGTTGTCGGGATGTGCAGCACTTGGGCTACGTACCACCCCAGCTTTGCGTGATGCCATGTGGCAGCTCAGAGGGAACATCGAACATCGTGCGGTAGATTCGGCCGTGGTTTTTTCCCGGCGTCTGTCTTGGTTGCCTATCTTTCCTAGATAGGTAAGGGCAGTACGCACAGAAATTGTCCTCCTCGAAATTTCCCAAGCGTTACATACATCTCGGCATGAAACAATTGGGTAAGATTGTTGTCTTGTACTCGAAGCCTCGTCAATCATTGCTGCTTTGTGTCAAGCAACGCTTGCGTTGCTGGTCCTTAGCCACACTCCACACACGTGTCGGGCGCATCCAAGAGATCTAGCCGCCCTGGTGACTGGTACGATTTAGGGGTGTTAATCTTGATGAGCTAGCCGGGTCAATCGACAAGGGTGTTTCTGAAGCGACACAACACGCTACCTCCGATTATCGCGTATGAATAATTATGGATGAGAGAAGCTGTTGTGTGTGGATGGAACGAAAAAGAAAAGCGTATGAGGAGAAGAGGAATTTGCCGTTTGACTACCTTAACGAACGCAGCTACTCTACCGACAAGGATGCAGCTGTTTCGCCTGCCGAAGAGGTAGGTACCAGAGAACGATCTTGTTCGATGTATGAACTCCAAAAAAGGCATGCATGCCTACCTACCTACCTAGGCACCTAGGTAGATAGTTCTTGCAGCTTCCATTGACCAAGCGTTAATCTTTGCAGCACATTACCGCTCTTGCCCATCATACCCCTTCCATATCTTATGTAGTAGGTAGTACGCGTTACCTTATCAACATAATACTGTAAGTATTACCCAGGGAGGTACTCCTGAACTCGGATTCGAGGTAAATGGCTTTCATACTCTACCAGCCATTGCCTTGGCCCATGCACCTTGCCGCCGCATTGATATTCTGCCTGCCAACAACACGACTTCATTGCTTTTTACCTACTTCGCACCCTCCGGCTTTCAGCACAGAAAATAATGATTATTCAAGCGCTTGTTTTCTTCATCGACGGTCCATTACCACACTCAGATATCTCAGATATTAGCCCAAACTCAATGATCAACTTGGGTTATCTGGCCACGCGGGCGCCTCATGTGCTGCTACTCTGGGAAAGATCAAAACTATCGCGCCTCCTGGTTACAGTATGTACTAATAAGCACAGAATCACACGTGCCGTTCGAGGACAAGACGCCCCAACATAGCTAGTGACCACTCACATCTATACGCGGGAGCCAAAAATCCCTTGGTGGGGTTTCCCCGCCAGCCCTCCGCTGACTTCAAGGACCCATATGCTGTGCCCGGCTTGGCTGTCCTTTCGGGGGGTTTTTCTCCTGGGGATCCAATCCTTATTATCGTCCTTTCGACAGGCACATCAAAGGTGTCGATCTTTTGGATTCTGGTGTTGTCGGCCAACTCATGACTGCGAAACTTGAGTTAGAAGTTGTTGGCCCGACAGGAACCCTTGTTATGGGTCAGTTCTCCTGGCTGAATCTAGACCACGATTGGCGAGTCGTTCATCCATCTGTCTACCTACCTACGGATATAGGGAACTTGCTCAGCCTGTGTTGAGGCCAAGAACACAATGTATCATAGGTAGGTAGGGAGTTGGAAATTTGCATGTTGACCACAACTCTTTGATCAATGCAAAGGGTGGGGTATGTGCACGCCACGCATCCTTTGTATATTTATTATTTCGCAAATCATCCCAATGTCCATCCCAGCATTTAAGTCGTCAATCTAGAAACGATTCAAACTACTGACGGCTTTGACTGACACGAGTTTCTCTAATCCGTTGACAAATCTTAAGGCATGCCTTGCTAATTCTTAGCAGAAGCTTTGGCTTTGTAATGTTCAATGTTGATTTCAATCCTCCTAACTGATTCCTACGCCTATTACATGAAACTTGACTTTGGATTTGACAATTCAGAAGCTAATGAATCATTACCGGCTCAATGACCTTGCCTGTTCAGCTAACTCGAGATCAACACATTATCAAGGGCAAGTAAGCGGCATTGGCACGTTTTTTCCTGGATCGCTTTATGCGCGGAACAGACCAAGGTCCTTTGAACTTTGGCAGCTCCCTTGGTGCGACATGTCAAACACAGTTTGGAGGAATCATCTGAACATCACTGGCGTCTTATCCGCTGCTTGTTTAGATAGAGACTGCAGGCAGTATTACCATCGACCAAGCTACTTGGCACGTTCATCTTTTGGTTCAAAACGGTCTACTTGTCAGACTTGCGTGTGTTTCTTGACTATAGAAGCATGAACGTTTCACAGCCTTTATCACTAGCACGTTTTCACAAGACAAAAACAGAATGATCAGCCTCTATCATGATATCACCGCATCGTCCTCGCCTGTCTGCGCATTACTGTATTATTAAAACTGCCAAGTTTGTGCCGCCATCCAGCAACTCGTGTTGGCATGTCACGACAAGTGCCGGCACGGTAATTGCGATATCCGCCAAACCATATTTGTTTGGCATACCGGTAGTAAGCAGTAACACAGCCATGCATTACATATCACGCCGACTCGCTTATTGTTGGTTGCACATTGCATCGCTCAGATGATACAGTAATCATACTCTCATCTACTACCGTCTCTTTCCTGTGCACTGATATGACACCAGACGTCAGGCAAACCACGGCTTTGCTTCGCCTAAAATAGTACAGTAACAGAGAAGAAGACTCGAGACATCAAGTGCAGTTATCTCTGTGTGACCGTACTATGCAGCTTAGAGCAGTCGACGTCAGATGAGGGTCCCACCGATCTCTCTTTGCGGGTGTAACAGTACATCTAGATCATTCACAGCGGGGAGTCGGCTTTCGTCCTAATCTCTTTTCCCGTCAACGCGATACCCTTGCTGTCCTCTCAGTTGTCTGTGGGTTCTGATACCCAGGCTGTGTAGTCTCTTGAACCCAGCCGTCTGGTAAAGCCTAGCAAACTCACGAAAACAGAAGCAGTGTGCACAGTTGGAGCTAACGGATATGTGTGTATCTATCTAGCTTACAGTACGGAGCACTGTACTGTGCAGTGCAGACGAGGGATGGGAGTTCAGTCAAGCTCGAATCGGTGTTTATTATTGAAGATTCAGATCTGCCTCTCAATATTCAATGACGATGTTGGTGCAAACTAGCAGCATTCGACCTCCTGAGAGTAGGAAATGGCAGTCATTGATCAACAACATACAGTACTGTACGAGATAGCATTTCTCAACAGATACATTTCCAACAAGGCCATGTCGCAGAACGAGGGTTGCTTCAGATCTCAGCTGAACCAGAAGCTCGTATCAGTATCTTGTCTGACGGTCGACTTGAGTTTAATTAACACATGCCGCCGAGACATAGATAAGCAGGCAGCTACGACATGACGAATTAAAAGAAGAAGTGTCTTGGTACAGGGCTTGGGCAACATGGAAGGACATTAAATTTGTCCACACATCGGTGACAACGCCACAGCAAGCTGCATGCCTTTTCGATGCTGCTGCACGCTAGTGTTGGTCAGTTAAAGAGGAAGCTGGACTCTCGGTGTCGACTGTCCCATCATCAGCATATTGAATGAAGCACAGTACAGTACATAGTCGTACCCCAGACCACCTCAGTCTACACAACGAACTAGTACTGTACATACAGTATCGTCGCATCGATCAAGCACGAAGGCACTTGGATCGAACCCTCGGGCCCGTAAGTCACTAGTTCAACGCCCACTGTCCCCACCGACACATAGTACTGTAATGCTGAGAGCCTGTCTCCCGCCCGCCATCAGCTCCATTTCCAAAAGTGCCATCGGAGAGAAGGCCAAAGAGATGGGTTTCTCTACTAGCCGGGGTTTTGAGGCAGCCATAGAGTCCCAGGATCTGACGGCCAATGTTGAACAAATTGGACAGCTCGCTCCATGATTACCTCTGGTACCATACTGTTCTGGGTTTCAAAAGATCATGTAGTAGGGACGATCCAAGCTCTGCAGGATCTGCCCAACTCTTGTGTCTTGTCCGCCCTCCACCAAAGGTAGAGTATGTATGCATGGCATCGCATCGCTGTTTTGACAGGTCTCAAGGGCATTCATTAATACGATAACCTGATTTGAGCGAGACTCCCCGTGCTGCATCTCTCGTCAGTCATCACATCGGTGTCCTGCTCAGCCCAATCAAGTCGATTGAGTGCCTGAGACCTGTCTCACTCTTTTTGCTTTTGCCAAACCTACTGTAGCATCCAGTTGATGCTCCTCTCATATCCCAGCTTGCCTGTTCCCTTGCGTACTGTAGGTACTCAAGCCTCGTTTCTGCTCGATGATTTCCTATCCATTCACCTCGAATATTTCTCCACCTCGGAGAGTGAAGCACAGTCGTTGATATCACGCTTCCACTGCGTTTACAGTGGGTTCTATAGCGGCTGCATGGGTTGGGTCTCTTTCTGGCCAGACATGCATCGGTGTTTATGATGGTGCATTTGACTTGTAACAGTACTGTACAACAACAGTCAACCCAGAGTTGGCTAGTTAATAATGATCTGAAGATACCCGAGTGTCGCTCTTCCCGGAAAGCTACTCAACCTCCACACTGCCTCGGAAGCCCGGCTGGTGGCAATGAAGACGAGACTAACGGAGATGAGAGTTGACTGGCAAGACTGGGAATACTGAGGAAATGATGGCGACATACCACTCTTATGCCTGTAAACCCATCCCATAGACTGACCTGGTCATCATTGCCGTGTCTTGACTTCTCGCTAGGGAAAAGCCGGCAACTTCTAGATGTCATTGTCCATCCACTACATACATAGCCACGTAGTACAACTCTCAATATTCGAGGATCTAGCCATCCAAGGCCTCGTCCACTTGCGAGTCCTGTGGTGCTGCACTAATAAGCCTGGTTGAATCGTCAGTGGGTTTGTTGAGTTGAGAAGGCTGAAAGGGTTTTTCTTTTTTCAGCGCCTGTTGGTCATTAACTCGAGGACGGGTCTATTCAGAACGGTCGAGACTTCAGGGATTCGATTCGACTTGCGCCTCGTTGCTTCTGAAATGTCCCCAACTTGAGCCCTCTTCCTCTCCTCAGCATTAAGGCCAAGACAAAACAGGCTTTTAGAGATGTCATAACTACTTCATCTGAGTGACGGAAGTCGCACTCACGGAGGCTCCTTTGGGCGATCAATTCAACCACTTAATCATACCTGGACATATAGGAGTTGTGGCATAGTATATGCGTCTGCTTACCGATGTATGAACACAACTGCCTGTGGATCGCTTTTCAAGAGGGCCAGGATGACTGCGCCCTCGACGTCAGTTCAAATCAGGATACAGTTAGCATCGGCGTAATTATTCATGGCTCTTCATGCGTGATAAATGAGTGCAGAAGCAATTTTACAGAATATGGCATCGTTGCTCCATGGACGACATCAATGTGGTGCATATATTCCCCCATGACCATGCATACCTCTCGCATGCAACATCCAAGCCAGATCAGACACTAATTTGCTAAATTCTTTCCTCGTCCTACCAGGCGCAGACCGCTTCTCTATGCAAATCAACATATCCCAAAAACAAAACGCATGCACCCCTAAAACTCAAATTCTGGTCTGAACACATCCGGGTCTACGCCGGCAACTGTCTTCTCCGCTAGATCCCGCCGACCCATCTGGGTAAAGACACGCCGAAGTGTATCGTATAGGGTGCTGCTCCGGTTCTGAGCCGACATGCGGTCGAGCGTCTCATCCACGCCAGAGGCATTGTCACCCAGGATCTCATATGCTTTGCTCCGGCCGGACTTCTCGATGGCCTTGTGCATTTCCAGAGCGGCCAGGAAGTGACAGGCGGCCTCGTGGTGGCAGTGAATGTTGATACAACTGACACCCAAGTTGTAGCGAGCTCGCACAAAGTTGGGGGCCATAGCGAGGGCCTCTTGATATGCCGCGATGGCTTCCTCGGAGCGTCCACTATTGGCGAGGGTTGCACCAAGGCGGTTCCAGAGGAGGTGGAGCTGTTCTTGTTGGTTGGATGTGCCAACCTCTGATGAGTGAAGGGCTGACTGGAAGCAGTCAACCGCTTTATCATAGTCTTCTGCGCCGTAAAACAGAACTCCAAGGCCAACCTGGACGTCGGGATCCATATGCTCACCATCAGGGCTCAGCTGCGCTGCCTTGATGAACAGATTCGTCACCTTGTCATGAAGTTGCTGTCGGTCTGTGAAACCCATCTCTGCAGGGGGGTGCAGATCCTTGGGGTCGAGAATGTTAGGATACTTGACCGACAGCCACCTCTCAAGGGTTCGATATGCTGTGCTGTCGTAACCTTCATTGGTGTATGATACAGCTAGGCCCATCAAGGCCGCCAGGTTGTTGGGGTCTAGTTTCAGCGCTTGCTCAAGAGCCCTGATAGCTGCTGTTTCCTTCTCGTTCTGCGCCTGGGCTGTTCCTAAGTAAACCCACGCTTCGGTGTGATTGGGGTTCTGTTGGACGGCGGACTCGAAAGCCAGGGCAGCCAGGGAAAGATTTCCGCCCTCTCTCATGATACGTACGCCCTCCTCGAAAGCGTTCTTTTCGTCGCGGAAGAAATTGTCCTGTTCGAATAGGTAGGTTTCGACGGCTGGGTCACCGAGACGACCCCAGTCGCCCATACCTTCGAAGTCAGGCATCATGTTGTTGCTCCATTCGGTATCGAATTGGTCAAAATCTTGTCTAGAAGCAGCCGTCTCAGCTTGGATTCCTCTCCATATAGATTCGAAGTCACCCAACTCATTAGTTTCAGACGTTAAGCCTTTGTCCATTTCATTGAGCTCCTGCTCTGCGGCGTTTGCCTCTTCCTGTTCCTTAGCCTTGTCACTATCCTGGAGCTCCATGGAGGCGAACTGCTCCTCCCACTTATGATCGTCGAGCTCCACGAGGCGGCCCTTGCCTTTGAGATCCTGCTGTTGTGGTTGATGCATGGGTTGCTGGTTCTGGTACATCGGTTGGAACATGGGGGTGTAGCCCATCGGTCGGTTCATCATGCCGCCCATCATGGGTCGTTGTTGATTCATCTGGCTAGGGACGTTGGTCTGCATCGGGCTTGCTCTCGCGGAAGAACCTTGCGTGTTTAGCTGCTGGAAACGGGCAAACTCGTCAGCGTTCAAGTGCGCCTGTGCAGCAGATGGTGGCTGGAACACTGATTCCATCGCTGGCTGGCCATTGAAGTCATGCGCCCATGTTGGCGACGCCGAACTGGCTCGCATATGAGACTGGGCTGGGCTGAGAGGGCCCATCTGGCCCGGCTGCATAGGAAACTCTTGCTGGAGGCTTGGGCCTTGGTTAAGGAAGCCATTCATCATCTAAAACATCAAGATATATGCATTAGTAATAACTTCATCGCCCATGTTGAAGAGCATACCTCATCCTGAGGCGCATTGGCGCTCTGGCTTCGAAACCCATTGAGCTGTCCTCCAGGTCCTCTGCCGACGAGACGGTCCTGCTGGAGTGTTCTGTCATTCTGAGTATGCTTATGAAGCTGGCTGAGGGGGTTCGCTGATGTCGAGCATTCGGCACCACCCATAAAAGACATGATGATTATTGCTTTAAGTGGTGGGGAATATCAGTAAGAAAGAAGAAACGATGAAGGCTTCGAATTGATAGTAAGATGTTCGCTTCGTTGGTTTGGGAGAATAGTCATGAAGAGATGCAGTTTACAGATGGAAGAAGGTCGAACTCCTGCTATGACCTAGCGAGCGAAACCCGAGAGCCTGTCCACACTATGGCGGGGGAAATACCGAGGCTCCGCCGTCCTCTTAGCCTTAATCGGCAGCACTTACCGAATATGAACATAACAGTACACGTGACTGCGGGGTGATCTCAGGTGAGCGCACAGGGGTCTCACCGAACTTGGAAGGTCATTGTTGTCGGTGAACGGTGAGCAGTGCAGGCTTTATCGATAAGGATTTTTTTTTTCCATGCTCCCAAGTCGCAAGCCAGCCAGCCTCCCATCCAGAAGTCTCATCACCAATCTTTCAAGGGACATCTATTATTACAAACCTCTAAGATGCTCCGACAAGTGTATGTCCAACTATTTTCCAAATACAATCATTACTTGGAAAACTAACATTAATCAAGTAAACCTCGCAATGCGCGCTCAAAGCGAGCCCTCGAGAAGCGCGAACCCAAAGCCAACGAGAACCCCAAGACATGCCTTTTCCTCCGGGGAACAACATGCTCTCAGATCATCCAGGACGCCCTCAACGACCTTCACCAGATGCGCCAGCCTCTTGCCAAGAAGTTTACCAAGAAGAACGCTATCCACCCCTTTGACGATGCCGCCTCGCTCGAGTTTTTTTCCGAGAAGAACGACGCTAGTCTGCTCGTCTTTGGCAGCAGTCAGAAGAAGCGTCCTCACACTCTGACTTTTGTTCGCACTTTTGGCTACAAGGTTCTCGACATGCTTGAGCTCTACCTCGATCCTGAGAGTTTCCGAACCATCGCCCAGTTCAAGACCAAGAAGTTTGCCATCGGTCTGCGACCTATGGTTCTGTTTGCCGGTACTGCTTTTGAGAGCCCTGTCAGCAACGAATTTACTCTCGCCAAGAGCATGCTCATCGATTTCTTCAAGGGTGAGCCTAGCGACAAGATTGACGTTGAGGGTCTCCAATACATTATCTCCATCAGCGCCGAGGACAGCACTGGCGACGGCGATGTCAAGCCCGCCATTCACCTGCGAGTCTACACCATTAATACTAAGCGATCCGGCCAGCGTCTTCCCCGCGTCGAGGTTGAGGAGATTGGTCCCCGTATGGACTTTCGGGTTGGCCGAGCCAGGGAACCCGATGAGTCGATGCTCAAGGAGGCTATGAAGAAGCCTCGCGGTACCGAGGAGCGAACCAAGAAGAATATCACGACCGACTCTATGGGTGATAAGATTGGTCGCGTGCATCTGGGCAAGCAGGATCTCAGCGAGTTGCAGCTCCGCAAGATGAAGGGCCTGAAGCGAAGCCGAAAGGAAGCCGAAGATACGGCTGGTGATGTTGTTGAAGAGGAGGAGACCAAGAGGATAAAGCAATAGAGGTTGTATGGTATTGCAGGCTCGGAGTTGGGCGTATCGGAAAAGGTCTTAGAGAGGCCATGCCAATAATCGATTTGCTGGGTTCGATCCCTAAACATAACAAACAATGTCCTACATCTAATTGGTATTTGTGATTTTGTAGTTTTTCATACTCGTCGTGGTCGTGATGTTGCCATCTCTCCTGCACAGCTCAGGAGTTCAGACTGGCCTAGCTGCTATAGAACTGGACGATCAAGGCCGGTAGTATACCTTACCCTCAGATGTTGCAAACATCGCTCTTTAAACGACATGCTAAAGACGAGTACAACAAAGCTCCGAACCGCTCTTCTCTATTGCTAAAGATTATATACTGATTAACGTGGTGTCAATGGGGGAGGCCTCCCTTTCCACAACGACCTGGACACCTCTAATACGTATCCTATATAGAATAAGAAAGTCATGACAAGCCTTAGCTTGGGCTTGTTCTGTCTACTTGCTCCGTCTCCCACGCCTGGCTCTACCTTTCAGCTCGTAAATCGTGTTCGGTCATAGACTTAACATCAAGGTAACAGGCATAATGGTCCAGTCCTACCAGTGCTTGACAAATAATATCCGATATTAAGCTCATTCTCCTCTGCATGTTATTACGCCGATCGGATCCGTGAGATATGCCGCATGACCCATTACCCAAGTCATTATTAAAGACCTTTGTACTCCAGTGCACCTTGATATGATCCAGGGTATGCAATCCGAATACTATAATGAGACGGTCATGGATCATCAAGGTGTAGACAAAGAGTTGGCCATGCAGTTTCGTCGAGTCTAGAACATATGTGTTCCATGCTGACCAGCGACATGCTGGAGCTGATTACGAACAAGGTATTCGAAGGGCCTCGAGACCAGCTCCAAGCCCCAGGGCCCTGCCATCATGGTTGTGCATGGCTGCGAAGACCCTTCAGTCAGGTGAGTCGGGAACAATAAGATCCTCATCAGCGATGGGAATAGGAGGTTGTGCGTGCTGGTGCAGCATCTCAGCAAATATCTCAATGTGCTGCGTCATGGAGCCAACAACAGTCTGTTGCTCTTGTGCTTGTTCTTCTAGCTCCGTGCCCCAGATGTCTTGGGGTATGGAGCTGCCGTCTAACAAGGCAATCCTTATTGGCCACTCGAGGTGCCGCCACCACTTAGATCCAGGCTCGAATAAGCTGACCAAGCCCATGACCTCTCGACGAGCAACATCTTGCAACCACCAAACATTATCCATTCGCTTCAACAGGGCGAAGAAGCAAGCGAGGATAGCAAGAGCACGGGGACGTCTCGCATCAACAAGATCAACATACCGCTTGGAAACAGTGGCTGGGAACGTGAGCGCTGCTGCTGCGTGATAATTCTTATGCGCCCAGTTAAGTACGCTGACAGCATGTGAGTAAGCCTGAGTAGTTGAAGGAACCAGACGAGGATCTTCGTTCATCAACTCATCGGCTAAACCTTCAAGCATGTGGCCAAAAAATGAGTCAGGAGAACGCGGGTTGAGATTTAACTGGAATCCTGGCTGGGAATCAATCACGACTTTGACAATGTCGCTGTGATGGATCCACTGCCACGAGTTCGCGACCACGGTCTTGACGCCTTGGAAGGCGTGGAACCAGGAAAGCGGGGGTACATATCGACTTGTTGAGTCGCCAGGCGCAGAATCCCCGTCATCTTTGACGAAGATGCGAGAGGCACTTGCTTGGAAAGCAATCAAGGTTGCAGTGAGAAAGAGTGCCTCCGCATTGTCAGGTGTAATGCCTGAGCCTAGCGAGGCACCAAATGCAGAAAGAGAGGAGGCCGAGTAGGCATGTGAAGCGCGCACCAGCGCCTTGTCATTTGGAGATATTGAGCGCAAATGGAGAGCTGCGACAGACAAGATGGCGTCGGCGAGGTACGTCTTGCCATTGCCAGAGAAGGCCATCTGTGGGACGGCACGCTGCCAGATATCTTCAGCAGCGGGCGAGTTGGTCAAGAGCGTCTTTGAGGTGACATTGGTGTAATGATGCATCAAACGCAGCTCGAGCATCCGTTCGCCATGGTCTATGGTGTGGGTGGACGAGCTTATCGAAGGTTGCGAGTATACGGAAGTCGGAGGGGAAGGATTTGGTCGCGGCGCCCTGGCTGGACTTGAAGGGGCACGTGGGCGTGGTAACGGGGTCCTTGGGGCAGAATTGAAGTTGACAGTCGGTGCTGGTGAGGGTGTAGGTGCGCCGACGCTCTCAGTACTGGTGTTAGTCTGGATGGCAAGTTCTTCGAGGACATCGGGATTGCTAAAATCGCAAGGAACGCCATGCTTGGCACAGTTGCCGCATCGTGGATGAACTTCGTCGCACTACAGCCAATAGAAATTCCAGTCAGTCCAGGCGCAGTCAAAAGAAACAATATGGGGCGATACAAGCCATTGCGAAGAATATTCATGGCTGGAGCGCTGGAGCGCGATATGATGCGATGCGATGCGTTGAGGCATAGGCAGAGGGTCGACAGGACCTACTTTTATCTTTCTATTCTTACACCTCCGACAACCCGCTCGAGATTTCTTGTGAGAGCGTCGAGGCGGCATGATGGACGGAGAAGAGAAAAAAGAGAGAATTTCTTTTCACGTGTCGATTGTCAACAAGTTACCGGGGAATATATGGAGAGGACCCTGAAATGTGAGCAAAATCGCAGCATGGCCGCAGAGGCAGGGGGCCTCGATGCGGTTGGCTTTGAGTAAAGGAGAAGCAAAGAATTCTATGACGCGTGTTGAAGGACGAGAAAGGCGAGCACCGTGGTTGAGCACGGTTTATCTCTTGTCAGAAGAAAAGTCTGAAGTCGGGGGCACCTCAGAGTGTCCCGTCCAAACAAGTGCGGTGAAGGAGAATCGTCTGCTATTGTGTTGGATGTGATGAGATGCAAATGAGGGTAGAGGAGAGATGCAGCTTGCTGCCACCCACTCCTGCGCATAGTGGAGCTGCAAGTAAGTACCTAGGTACCCCCGGTTCAGCGCAGTCGAAGTATCTACCTTACCTACTAGGTACCTGGTATGTAGTACTAAGCCTATTGACGACTTGCAGCGAATTGAATTTGGGAAGACTGCACTGCCACAGCAAGTCAACAGGGATGGGATTCGACCGGGCCTGTCTGTCGTGTGCTTGCTCTGCTGTTGATACCTGTCTCCCAACACGGGCCGGCCAAGTCTGTGTCGGTGATGGCTTGGTTTCGGCGCCGGAGCTTTAACGCGAGTGGAGCCCGAAGATTGACGCTTTGTCGATTGTGTCCTTCGCCTAAGGGACCACGTAGGCAGGTGGACTGAGAATAACATAAAAATGGATGAGAACGGCCCGGATACCAGATGGTTTTTCGTAGCTCTATGGGACTATGGGACTATGAGACAATGGGACAATAGGACAATGGGCTCAAAAGAGAGACAAGTCGTAGAGGACCCTGGGATAGAGAGACTCAAAGACACACACACACACACACACACACACACACATTTTGGAAGATTACGCATGGGCCCCTATCCAAGCGTACTATGGCGTATTCCAAGAGCATGGCATGACAGCAGCTTCAAAGCCCCTCCAGTTCAGACTCATCATAGACTCATCGTTTGTTTCAAGCACAAAATAAGTTGTCCCGGCTGAGGCTGTATCAATTGAGAACCAATACCAACTATGACGGGTAGATCTCCATGGAGATATTAATCCTCCCGTCCCAAAATGATCAGGCTAACTTGGGATACAGTATTGGGTGGTCTGGTGGTCCGATCGTATCATGAGATCTACCGTCTTTTTGGGGAAACAAGACGATGGCGTCCAATGAGACAGCGACATCATGTCAGACAGAGAAAACGTTGAGCCGTCGGGAGTGTGGTTATTCCGAAACATGAGATGAAGGATTCAAGACATTTGGTGCCTGTAGATTTGGATGACGGTTCGAGATTTATGGTGATTTAATACCTACCTACTTACCTAGTACCTACCTCTATAAGGATACCTGCCAGTAGTATTATTCATCAGCGTACCGTACTCGTATCATAGTATCCATCTGGGAGCTCAAACTAGAGCTACCTTCCAACTTAGGCTTGAGTGCCGTTGGTTGGCCATGGCTGTTCGGCTAAGGCAGAAAGGAGGATAAGGCATCACTATCAATATCAATACCATGGAATCACTATGATATATGCACTCACTACCTCTTCTTGATATCTCTTCGCAGATCCTGGGCCAAGTTAATAACTTTATACCGCATGAAATCTCCAGATTTCCCAATTCTGATGAACTAAGAATACTCACAATATTGATCTTCAGTGCCAACATAGGATCTACTGACTTACCTTTCCGGGCGGAGAATGACGACGTGAACAATCACGACATCGGCGACCTGCAAGGAACCGCTTATCTCTTCTGGCAGCTCTTCCAAGGTGCGTGAGACTTTTACGGGGGAGACGGGACAATCACAAACAAATGCCATCAGCTGCGAACTTATTGGGCTACTGCCACACAAAAGACTTCGGCAACGGAGGTTGTTCACACCAACGGAACGTATCCCTGCACGGGAAGTCGGCCGTGGATTCTATTTGAGGATTGTGACTTGACCGACCTACTCTACTGTCTTGATTCCAACTAAGCCAGAATGTGCGGCAGGTTGTTACTATAATGTGGTATGTGTAAAGTTCCTTGGAAATACTTACGGCCATGTCGGCTTTAGGCACTGCATAGTTATAACTTATAACCAGGAAAAGCAGGTATAGACGGTTTGGTTTGGTGGAGTTAATTGTCAGTACAGCTTACACTGCAGCGAGAGCCGACTCTTACCCAAGACTCATTCTCCCTTCTATCACGACATCGAGCACATGATGCGCCAGATTCTCACTGATCAGAGCATTTCTCTCTTCGCTGAGTCAACTAATACCTTTGAAGCCTCCCTTTGTGTTTAATTGTTGCAACTCGTAGGTACAAGTACACGCCCCCTCCACTTATCGCCGAAAGGGCCGCATCTGCCCGTTGTAAACCCGACAACAATATGCAATCAATGGTACAGTACTGTAATTATTAGCGCGCCCTGCGCGAGAAGAAAGATAGCGGCATGGGGTTCGATATATGTATGTCAGCCGTAGGTATGGGACCTTTGTTGCTGCTGCAGCACAAAACTACTAAGGTGCCTGCCTACTGTACCTAGTACCTAGTATGCAGACACACGTACCTACCTTAGTACTTACCTACTTACTAAGGTAGGTAAGGTAGTATAGTACAGGTCACCCCCTGAATGTTTGTCTAGCATATACCTAGGTCTTACATCTTAGAAAATATCTATAATATCTTCTATATTTTAATATAAAAGTAAGATAAAAGATACTAAGTATATACTAAAATAGTATATAGGGACTTTCATGATTTTTTTCTGCTTTCAAATAGCTTTTTTTACTAAAAAAAAAAATAATTGAAGTTTTATGGCGCTCTTAAGACAGAAATATCTGCTAGCAATTCTTTCAGGAGTTATATTGTACATATTAGGTACCTCCTAGAACGCTTCAGTAAGCAACTTTTCTAAGTTGCATTTATTTGTCATAGAAGCCAAGTTAAGTTCGGGCACGCCGCAAGTCATCCAAACAGGCATTTACCTGTCAACCCGTCAGCGTAAGCATTGCATTTTCCCTTATGAATTCCAGCCGTTTTCTTTGCCTATTTTCCCCCTTCCCTGACGGATGATCAAATGCACGAGAGGGGCGCCATCCGGGCATCGGGCTTGGTATCCATAGTCAAGTACATGAGATCCATATGTCTACCAACTTTTTGTAATAAAGTTGGTGGAGGGGTAGGTACTACGTAGACAGCGTGTACTCGTTATTAATTTAGTAGTCTTGTGTAATCTTTTTCTTTTCTCTTCTTCTGATCTATTTCCTTCCACTTACAAATGTAAGGAATGGATCAAGCCATGGAAAAACTCAATTCGTCCTTTTCAATAGCAATATTCACGCTAGAAGAAATGGATGGAAATTTGATATAAATCAGGCAAACCCATTTTTTCCTTCGTTGGACCCTTCCATGATTCCACAGTCTCCATCCATCACCTTTAATCCGACGAACGATATCTGTACTTTGTACACCGAGAGCCGATAACCGACCAAGCAAAACTCAGTCTGAGTTGCTTTTTTTCTTCCACACGAGTCGAGTCAGAGACGCCAATCAATTCTTTTTACGTTAATTTATTCTCTGAGCCATTATTAATCTTTTGAGCCAATTTGTCCGAGAAGCTGCGATCTCCTCATTGTCTTTGGCTCCGAACTCATCATCCCTTGCTGTCGAGGTTGTTGTGACGTGATCGTCAAGGTTTCAAACCCGCTCTAGACCTCTAAGACTTATTTATCTCTACCTACTTCAGCATCAAACTATCTGCCCTCCGCCTTTTACGCATCATTTGGACCCTGTATCACGTCAAGCCGAGGCTTGCCATTTGTTTGGTTTTGGCTTGGCGCAGCAGAATTGTATTGAACGGGTAGTAGGAAGACTGCCTACTTACTTACTGCCTACCTAGCTACTAAGGTAGTATACAGTAGCAACCGCTTTAGCTCTGATATAAAAAGGGTCCCTCTTCCAACCTGCATACCATTTACATTACACAACAGACCAGGGCAAGACAAGGAAGAAGAAAAAAAGCGATTTTTTTTTTCTTCCTCTTTTTTCCTTCAGCCCCGCCTGGACCTCCACTTGCTTGTCACTAGAGCCCAGAGTTTATATTTATATTGACAGCTCCGTGACCACGCCCATCCCACCTTGACCTCTTTCTTCCTCCATCCATCCATTTTCTTCCTCCTCCCTACAACCTCTCTCTGTAGCTTTGCAGATCTTATCTCAGCTCGAATACACCCCTCCATCCTTTTCACTCAATCCTCAGCTACAATGTCGGCTGCTCCTCTCAACTCGGACCCCGTGGCCACCCCACCTCGCCCTCCGTCCCCCGTCCACAGCTTCGGCACTCTCGCCGTCCACGCCGGCGCTCCACATGACCCCGCTACCGGCGCCGTGATAGAGTCCATCTCCTTGTCAACCACCTTTGCTCAGTCTGCCGTTGGCAAGCCAATTGGCGAGTATGAGTACTCCCGATCTTCCAACCCTAACCGTACCAACTTCGAGACCGCTGTTGCTGCTCTCGAGCACGCCAAGTACGCTCTTGCTTTCTCCTCCGGCTCCGCCACCACCGCCACCATTCTCCAGAGTCTCGCTGCCGGTAGTCATGTCATTTCCGTGTCCGATGTCTATGGAGGTACGCACCGTTACTTCACACAGGTCGCAAAGGCCCACGGCGTCAAGGTCACCTTTACACCGGAGATTGAGGTCGATATCAGCGAGCACATCACCCCCGATACCCGACTGATCTGGATCGAGAGTCCCAGCAACCCTACGCTCCGCCTCGTCGATATCCGAGCCGTCGTTTCTGAGGCCCACAAGCACGGCGTCCTCGTCGTTGTCGACAACACTTTCCTCTCTCCCTACGTCCAAAACCCTCTCGACTTCGGCGCCGATATCGTCGTTCACAGTGTCACCAAGTACATCAATGGTCACAGTGATGTAGTCATGGGTGTTGCTGCCTTCAACAGCGACGAGCTCAAGAACCGCCTGAGCTTCCTCCAGAACGCGATTGGTGCTGTTCCTTCTGCTTTCGACTCCTGGCTTGCTCACCGTGGCCTCAAGACTCTGCACCTGCGAGCTCGCGAGGCCAGCCGCAATGCTGATGCGGTGGCCCGAGCTCTTGAGGCTTCTCCTCTGGTCATTGCCGTCAACTATCCCGGTCTTGACTCTCACCCCCACCGACATATCGCCAAGAAGCAGCACCGTGATGGCCTAGGTGGCGGTATGCTCTCTTTCCGCATCCAGGGCGGTCACGCTGCCGCTGAGCGTTTCTGCCAGGTGACAAAGATATTCACCCTCGCCGAGAGTCTGGGTGGTGTTGAGTCTCTGGTTGAAGTTCCCAGCAGCATGACTCACGCTGGTATCCCTCGGGATCAGCGTGAGGCTGTCGGTATTTTCGACGACCTTGTCCGCATCAGCTGCGGTGTTGAGGATGCTCAGGACCTCACTAATGACGTCCTCCAGGCCCTCGAGAAGGCCACCTCCACAGCCAAGACCAACGGTTTCAACGGCAATGGCGTTAATGGTTCTTAGGCGCTTACCCTAGATTTTTTTTTCTTTTCTGTTTTTTGTTTTTTTTTTACTTTTGAATTTCCACTATTAGAGGATGATCTATGATGATATGTTATGAGAATTGTTTCCTTTGTCTGAGGATGCTTTGAAAGCAACCAAAAAAGATGAGGGTTTGCTTTATCTAAAGCTCCCAATGGGTTGGCATTTATACAGCGGCTAGGGTCAAAATTGGTGCAAATCGCATCGTTTGGTATTGAGGCTTGATAATGGCAAGCTACCTGAAAAATACTATTTCGATTTATCGAAGTTGTCTATAATCAATCGGTCGTGGTATCTTGTCGTGTGAAGCAATTGATCCTGAATCGTCATCAAGCATGTTCGTCGTCAGAGGCTGGAATATTAAAAAGGTTCTCCGTGAACTCGTTCGCCATGCTGTTCTCGGCAGACCACTCGTTGCGGCGCCGATGTATCTCATTCATGCCTTGGCATGCCGTCTCAGCGATGTAGTGTAGCTCGTCGAGAGTGTTAGAATTGCAGTTGGGGAACACGCCATCGATGCTGCGTTGCCATTCCGACGTGGAATTGGCAACAGCTGTCTGGTATGCATTAGTATCGTATTCAACAACACTCAGAGCGCGGTCTCGAGGGAGAAGACTGTTTAGGAGGCTATCAAAAAGAGGATCTGCTGGCAGATATTCGATGACATCCTTTGTGAGTGCTGTCGGTTGGCGGATTCCCATAACTACTTCAACGAAGCGCTGAGATATGCTTCGACCAAGGCCGCAGGGATCTATCAGATCGAATTCTGGTTGGGTGGGCATGTCTTCAAGTATGTAGTGATCGTACGCCAGAAACGATGCTCGGCAGATTCTCAGATGAGGTGTGGCACATCTCAGCGCCATGGCAATCCAATGACAATCCTCCCCTGGCCGTTGGTTGGGCATGCCGACCCAGAGGATCTTCTTAGAGTCCTCGTTCCAGTCGCGCGATTGCTCAACCTTGAGATAGACTTCGTTCAAGTAAAGCTCTCGTAGTGCAGTCCCAAAGTTCTCCGCAGTACGTACGAATACCTCGGGACACAGCTCAATTCGTTTAAGCTCCAAGCATGTCAGGTTGGAATGTATAACATTGGGGGCAGGCAGTGACTTTGCGCGCCACTCGTCAAGCGGCATCTGCCAGAATTTCGTCTGTTTCAACCCTCGTGGCGGGCGATCATCATGGTCCATCCCTATCAAACAGAGGCTCTTGAGCTCCCCCGCGTTCTCGACAAGGTTCCAGAGGCAGGATCCGAACAAGCCTACAGTGATGGGCTCATTTTCGTGTCGTCGCAATGTCAAGACGAGGTGTTCCAGCACCTCCAAGACTCTCATGATATTCATCACATCGATCGGGTTCATCCATAGGTGGCGTATCGCTACGTCGGTCACATTCTCTATGACAAGGGTGTTGAGCTTTGCCGAGTCTTCCTCTGGTCGCTGCGCAAAAGCTTTCAGTGTGTTGGCTAGAATCATGGTGGCAGCGTTACAATGGCGACCAACGAGTTGGAAGGGGAGGTTGAGTCGTAAACGATCGACATCGCGGCAGTAGAATAGCATCTCCTCGACTGTGTGATAGTAATCGGTTTCTGTGAAGGATGTCTCATTCATGCAGTATTTCTTGTGTAACGTTTGACAAAAGTCCGTCATAGATGGGACCCGCGCAAATACAGTATCCAGGAACTCTACTTCCACTGATGGTTATTCGTGTTAGCCACTTCGTCTCCAAAAGCGCAGCACGATGGGCTCACAGTCATCTCGCAGGACCATGAGATCGATATACAGGCTCTTGCAGTGGTAGCCGATTGTTTGTAGCGCATCCGTTTGCGGATGTGTCACGCCACTCGTCTTGCTCAGGCGCGAGAACTCGAGGTCAAGAGTCCGGCACACGAACGGCTTGAGGATCTGGTCAAAGACACGACAGACAAGTCGGAGGTTAAGAACTGAGTTTTTGGGGCCGTGAACGATACATTGTTGAAGTATCGCATCGATTAGTTCTCTCGGTAGGCGGTTCATGTTGAGCGCAGGCGTGTGCCCAGGCGGTGATGATTCTGTGTCTCAAGCTGGTGATGATAGAAAGGGGAGGAAATAGGATATGGAGGGGTCAGCAGCAGTTGGAGTGCATCGAGTGCTGCCGTGGCTTTGATTTCAAGTTGTCGGCTGCATGAAAGCAAGAAAAGTCGTTAAGAATGGCCGATCGAAGTTGAATGATATGGAACGCAGAGAGACTGTGTGTGACTGACAAATACAGTGTCTTAACGGCTGTAGTTGAGGCTGGAGTTATTTGGTTCAGGTAGTTTGGAGCTATCAACCAATGGATTTGGATTTCAGGAGCTGAGATCGTCATGCAGGGACCGCTCCACCCCCACTGATTCCGAACTTCACCACCTAGGACCAACTTGCTTACCCTATAGATAGCTGATGCCTTACAGGTACCTTCCTAGGTACCTTGAGTAGATAAAAATAAGGGATGTCTCTTTGGTCAGTTCGCCAGCTCTATGGCGTCTCTTACATTTTATACAGCCCGCCCTGACGACTCTTCCCATCAGGGGTCAGCTTTACAGTAGACTTACATTGTCATTGAAACGCTACCTATGTATGGGCCCATGAATGAGTAAGCCAAGTTTCGGCATGAGATATTTTGTAAATATAGTCATGGGCTTCAAAATCCCAAGACCACACAGTTACATAGTAGGCTGACGACTTCTGCGATACTGTTCGTAGTTCATGGCAAACATCCAAACAAACAGGGAAGTCCAGGTTAGTAGTCCATTACTATCAAATCTCGATGCCGAGCGCTGGATTCCAGGCCGAAAGGGGATAGCAGAAAGTCCCGCTCAAACATACGAAAACTCATAAAACCCGATGTTGTCCGTGTTCGTAAGTATGAGTCCTTCAAGAAGACGAATGTTTCTGTCTTCGATACAAGGGGGAAAACACATGGACTCGGAAGATCGTGCCGGGCCGCTTGGGAATGCAACGAGATTCTCCTCCAAGACCATAATTACCACCTTTGTAGTTTAGGCGGATCAAACGGCAACCAGCTCTACCCTCTTAAAATTGCGCGTTGCTTTTGCGGAATATCGGCACTGAGGCATGAATTAGAGCAAAATCGAACTTGATGGTTCAGCTCTGTAAGAGCGAGCGAGCTTAAGGTAATGCTCTATGCTTATCACGGTCGTACGCGTGGCTCAAAACAACACATACTTTGCTAGCGGTTGAAAAGAGTTAATAAAAGCCATCCGCGATGTGGCTGCAGGGTGACTAAAAGAGTCTAGAACCTTGCAACTCTGGCCAAGCCTCTGTGTTTCTCTAGCTCTCAGTCTTTGCCAACAAAACAAACTACAGAGTAAACTCTCGTGATAAGACAGGCGTGAAGAGAGGTTGGGCGATTGGACAACTTCGCAAACCCTGATTTTCTTCAACCATCAACGTTAGTGCTGGGGCTACGGATAGAAATAGTTTCATTATTTACCATAAGTTTTGCGATTGATCAGATACTGCGTACCCAACCTCTCGTTTTAACTACTCGGTTGAGTTACAAACAGAGGTGGTTGGAAGCCAGTAACAGAAGAAGAAGCACGATTGTAACCAAATGGCACCCAAGGCGCCAACGTGACCTTTCTAACACTAGGTATCGAGGTCAACATATTTATCTGGCGCTGAAGGAAAAATGGCTATGAATGCGCAAAAGTTATAGACAGGTGGCGCCAACTTCGATCGTGTCTGGGGTGTAAATTGATGTTTCTCATTGGTGAAAGCTGGCACAAGCCTGTCAACGCAAAGTACCTCGTTTGATAGCCGGCCTCGGTTTCATCATGGGAAATTGATAATCAATGAATGGGTGGAGGTTTACAGGCTATAGCCGCTCAACCTGGTCATGATAATCTAACCTACTAACTCATGATCAACTCCATACATGGACTGCCAGTGACCGAATAGTCTACAACGGGGATAACAGCCTAAGCAGGGGAAAGAGAAATGGGCAGATTAACAACCTAGTTCGCGACGGGGATGATGGAGTGACGCACTTTAGATGGGACGAGACAAGGGATAGAAGGGACATGGACAGGGACAGGGACAGGGACAGGGACAGGGGAAGGTGGACCAAGGGTGGAGAGTTGCGCTAGCCATTCATCCACTTTGATGAGCTACCGCTTCGGTGAAAAGCGAGGGAAGAAGAAACAACA
Source organism: Fusarium sp. NFCCI 5145 (assembly GCA_033439405.1). Classification (NCBI taxonomy): domain Eukaryota; kingdom Fungi; phylum Ascomycota; class Sordariomycetes; order Hypocreales; family Nectriaceae; genus Fusarium; species Fusarium sp. NFCCI 5145. Next base: position 64,535 of record JAWDHB010000320.1, read on the forward strand.
AGACTGGGGCGCATGTTTTTGTTTCTTCTTGTAAGATTGTGCGAAATTTCTGGAGGCTGATACTGCGAGGGTAGAAGTAGAAGAAGAAGAAGAAGAAGAAGAAGAAGAAGAAGAAGAAGAAGAAGAAGAAGAAGAAGAAGAAGAAGAAGAAAAAGGTGTGCAGTTTTCCTATCAAAGTGATGTACTCCTTGTATAAATTCGAAACTCGTATGTATCATGAGGAGTTTACAGAATCCAAAGCAAGGGCCGTGAAAGACGGTTGATATCCATGGTGGATAGAACAATCCACCCGGCCTGGACAAAAGGTCCGGGCGCCTGATACATCGGCGTTTAGATGCCGTGGTTCCGTTGGAGAGAAAGATTAGCATCTTGGCGGCTCTTTTTCCCATAGAAGAGTGACATAAGAATGAGACCAAAAAGTACTACCTTTGACTTTGCATTTTCCCTGTTTGTTCCGGAACGATGCCCGTTGGGTAGATCAGTCTACAGTCCTCGGTTTAGTCTAAGCCGCGCTGCAAGACCAACCTCGCGCCAAGTAAACATTACCCAGCCAACCCCCTCGCGAACGTTATGTTGCCAAGAACTCTCGTATGTACCAGAGTTCCTCTGAAGGATGAACAGTATCAAGAGACAATTCTGCATCTGCTGCTGTTTCTCTTGTGGCGCGGGAAAAATGACGGCGATTGGCAGGCCGCCAAGATGGTCCGTGTCCGAAATCAGAGACAATGGTGATGCAAGACGTCCGAGATAATTGGTTCGTCTCAGATACGGGTTTCTTTGGATGCTGAAAGTAGTTTTAGGACCAAGACCAAGCTCACCAAAGTAAATTAGTCTATGCGCTGGGGGATCCTTGTGGTAGTAGCCTACCACTGGTAGGAGACATTTTGGTCGCTGTGCGGAGAAATGTGGTTGAGGATAGGTAGTCAAAAGCGGAAATGGCGGCCGGGCTTGCCAAGCTCGGCTTGGATCCTCGTGGGTTGCGCTAGCCAGGGCGAGTTTGCTGTTGATTTCAGTCTCATGTTAGCGAGCGATTCACAGAGAGAGACCCAACCTTTACCTACTACCTACCTGAGCCAGTGACGGCACCTTCCTCTCGTCATTTAAAAAACCTAAACCACCTGCCCTTCTTTCCGTGTTCTGTATAAGAAGGGTACCCGCCTCAATCCCTCCACCTCGTGTAAACAACAACAACACCCAGATCATCGATTCATCATCGTTCCACTTGCTGCACCGTCTTCATCTCGATTATCGCCTCACATCACACATCCATAAACACTCAACTCAAACATCATTCACGATGCGTTCATCTTTTGCTTTCCTCGCCATGGCCATCTCGGCCGTCTCGGCCCAGTCTGTTCAGGACTATAAGAGCTCCCTTGACATGACCATTGACCCCAATTCTGTCGATCTCGCTACTCGATGTGCGTACTGATGATAGGAAGCTATCAATCCTTTTTCCCGCATGCTAACATTTTGCAGCTTCTTGGTGTGGAGCTCAGCAAAACACATGCGATGCTCTCTGCAAGGATGATACCAACAAGAACGGGTGCACTGAGGTATGCATGCCTTTCCAATGTTTTAATCCTCCACTTCAAGAATGCTAACACCTAGTCAAGAGCGATCTCAAGTGGGAATGCACATGCTCCTCCAACAGCTCGACCCCCGGTCTTCAGTACTACACCCAAACCATGCCTACCTTCATTTGCCAGCAGCTCTTCAGCCAGTGCATTTCGCAAAACACTGGCAATCAGCGAGGTCAGAGGGATTGCAAAACCAAGATCGATGCCAAGTGCGCGAAGCAAAGCCCCCCTAAGGATGTGGTTAGCAACGACGACGATACTTCCAGCACTGCTACTGAATCTGCCACTACATCCGCCACCCGTCCCTCGTCGGGCGCTACTAACACCGCCGAATCTGTGACCTCGACGTCCTCCGATGCTTTTGCTGCCCCTACCATGGCACCAGCGGGCGGAGCAGCTGTCGCCGCCGTCGCTCTCGGCATGATGGCTTATCTGATCTAAGTGTTGGGGGTTGAAGCGTGGGGTGCTGCCATCAGCAGTACCACAACATCATCCTGGTACCCCACCACGTGCCGTACCGTGCCGGTGGGCAACAGGCTGGAGTTGCTTGCACGCAAGCCTGTTTTCACTTCTCTTGCCCATTTTTCTTATACAATACACCTTTTCGACATGCAACGCGATACCTTTTGATGAGTTTAAGACCCAACGATGAAGCTTTAACAAAGTTTGGACGAGGTAATGACACGCTTCGGCGTACTGACAGGCGGATGGGCGGTGGACCGGATGCTTTGTGCAGCCTTTCATGGGGAGGGGAGGAGAGAAAGGTGCATCTGCACTGGCGAGGGTGGTGGTTATTTGTTTACGTGTTACCATCCAATTCCATCATAGCAAGAGGCGAAAGGGAGTAGGAAAGCTTGATATTGAACAAACAACAAAGAAATGGCTTGGCCTTAGAGCCCTTTCCTTCATATTTTTGGACCAAGGATATTGTGTTGTGTTGTGTGATTGTACAATGAATTGTCGGTGTGTTCTTAGGGCTTGCGCCTGTGTCCACTCGCTATGTCGAAGCAATGGGTCATTGTAAGTGGTGAACACGCCAACTTGGGAACATGCTGACTATTCCGAACAGGTGGGATATGTCGAGATGTGGTATATATAGAACGCCCGCCGCTTTTAAGTTAATGCTAAACAGTAATGCTAAACAGCTTTGCATCACCTTACGTTGAAGCGTCACACAAAGGTAGCAATCTTGGGACTGAGCAACAAAGAAGACCCTTCGTTGATTAACGCAACAATTCACCAAAGCCAGTGCTCCATGATGGACAAGCAGACTACTACAAACACTCAGCCCACGACAGAGCAGAAAGCCAAGATGGCTGCCAAGGAGCCTCAGGACGTTAATACTAACAGCAGGAAACAGGAAGACAAGTATACTCGGCCTCCTCGCGTTAGTTTCGGGTTCGAGCTGGAATTCCTGGTGGCTATGAATCCAAGGGGTGTAAAGTCGGATGACAACATTCCCGGCCTTGCACCAGTCACAGATCACATATGTGGTACTGAAGCAGTCCTGGCACTGCTGAAGGAGCATAGATTCCATGCAAGAAAGTTTGGAGAACCCAGCTCCAAGGGTTATCCATGGGTCGTGTCATCGGATGGTTCAGTGACCGAAGCTGGATCAAGAGTAGATGAACCATGCTACGAATGGCAGTCGGTGGAGATATCGAGCCCTCCCATGTATTCTTGCGACGAAGCATACAGGCTCGTGTCGGCAGTTGTTCGACTTTTGACCAGCAAACTGCGTATACGAGTCAACACGACATGCGGCTTTCATGTTCATGTAGGCAATGGGCCTCATCAGCTGGATATGCGTGCAGCGAGAAACTACGCGGCCCTTCAATGGGCATCTGAACAAGTGCTATCTACTCTTCATTGCCCTACACGAAGCTTTGCTCACTGGTCTAAGTCTATCCGCCGCTGCAGTGGAATTGACCTGACTAGGGGCAGTACTGCGAAGACGGCACTCGGAGCCTGTGTGGGTGCAGATTATATACCTCGCTACGTTGGACGAGCGAGAAAACTCGGAGAAGCCCCGGTTGCTTCCAAGGCAAAACTACGCCAACGTGTTCGTCAAGCTGAGAAGCCACATGATGTCTCGACTTATCTGGAGCCTGAGTTTGAAAGTGATGATTCCGACTATGAGTGTGATGGGAGCAAACCCTTCCATCGACCAAGAAAGATCAGGGGAATGAGGCGCGAGCTCACAGATGTACCAGAAGAGAACCACTTGGGAGATGAAGCTCGAGAAGGGGAATTGGATAGTGAATCAACCCGTCGCGAATCACCCCCGCAGCTCGACTTTCCAATTCCTCGGTCAATGGCTTCGATTTCTAAGTCATCATCATCTGATAGCGGCGGACACTTGCTGGACCCAAAGCGGACGAAAAGAAAGGTTGTATTCAGTCCAGAGCACCTCCCATGGCATAGGTATGAACTCGACTGTGACCAGCAGAGAGGACCTGAAGGCTACACTAAAAGTGCGTGGGGAGGGATTGCTGAACTCCTGGCCTGCGATGTTGGCGTGCATCAGGTCGCATCCCTGATGACCGAAGGTTCTACCAGTCTTGACGGTCATAAAGGGTATACTTACAACTGGAAGGGTCAACTCAGGGGGGAACTGGGCGTCAAGACTCGCGTAACCCATGGCACGGTAGAGTCGTGCCTCGCAGGTGGCAGTCTTGATGCCGAATGGATCGTCATCTGGATCAAGATCCAGTGCCGTATGCTCGAATGGGCACGAGACGCGGATCCCTCACAACTGATGCGCGTCCTCGACAACCTGTCTCGCGACGACCTTTCTAAAGAGTGTACGTACGACGTCCTGGATTTTCTCAAGGACCCCGGTATGTACACAGAGATAAAGCACTGCGAGAAACGCCTTCTTAGAGCTGAGGAGGCGTGGTTCGAGTGCATGATGCTGAAAATGTATGAATGGATAGAGGTCAAACCTCTAAATTTTGACAAAGGTGGTTCTTCTTGGAACCCTTCCTTTGATTGCGAGGGAGGTGAGTGGCTAGATGATGGGGAGACTCGAAACTATCTCGACTGGTCCGATTTATCCGGGGAGAAGCAAGAGGAACAAAAGGAGGAGAAGAAGGGAAAGGGCCTCTATAGTACGGAGCAAGATATCCATCGGTAAGGGTTGGGCCAAGTAAGTGGCTTTTGGTTTATGTATATATAGCTTCTTTTCTTGTTGTTTTGTGCTTTCCTTGAACTACATGCTATTTCTTTCCAATTACGACAGCCTATGTGAGTGTAGACTTGAATACTATCACCATCGTAGCCCCAATATAACTTTAACACCAAGCTTAGGCACACACACAACCGTGGATATGTATCCCTTAGCATTTTCACGACTGCGACGAAGCTATCTACCCTGTACCTTAGAACTTACCAGTATGAAGTGCAAACTCACCGCTCCTTAGCACTTCACCAATTATCGACTCTTGAAACACAAGTGCAAAGCTTGACGACATCAACTCATGCTATTGCAGATTGTGGCTTGGCACTATTTACGGCAATAACATGGGCGAGGAGCGCCGGCCGTTGGCTAAGGGCTTGTGGCTTGACGAGTCAGTCATTACGAAACAAGCAATGATCCTATAAACAAGAGTAACGACAAGTTAGATTAACACCCCAAATATTGGTAGCTCTCGACTTTGATCCTGAATACCGAATAACGAGGGTTTTAACTGCCAAGTGAAGTTATACTCTCTTTGGATTTGATATCCAACAGAGGCTACCCTATATTCCAAGGCCTCGCTCTTACGCTATAGCATCGTCCGTAGTGCGTGGCACCAGACATTCGTGCTACGGCCTGTTTCATACAAACTCTTGAATTGTAACCCTACGCAGCAATAGCATTGCCATGTCAAATAAAAGTGATCGTGATGGATGTATAGAGATCAGCATCCAATATCAAATCTCGGATAAAGTTAGCCATGTGAGTATCTGACTGGCAATTGATTCGGTAACCATATACGTACCCAGCCGGAAACCGGTAAGGAGGAAGATCCTGAAACGCAGGGCTCGGAATGGGTGAGAGCTAATAAGACAGATAGGTGGCTATGGTGGTATTAGGCTTATAGTAGGCCGTCAGCAACAGCATGACATGGCAAAACTCACCTGTCAATAGTCCTAGACAACCAAAAAAGCGGCATTTCTAGAGAGGAACAGGAACAGGAACAGAAATATGATTTGGTGGCAACCAAGCAGTACCACACATGCCACGTTTCATGCGGCCATCTTCTGTGGCCTTAGGTTGTATTCCAGGAACCGGCTCAGGAACGGCAACTGACCAACAGATTCCCTTTATCAAGAGGTGACCTGCTTTTGAGGCCTTCTACTCTGCCTCAGCCCTAGAAGGTGTATGACACACGGGAAAAACCCTCGGCCGCGGTCTTGGGATGCGGAATAACAGGACGATCAAGGTTTGTGCCATATTGCAATCCGCTGGCACCGCACGCAGCTGGTATATGGCTCCTGCAGCTACGATTCGCTGACGGATCCCTGTTTCATCACACAAACAGTCGGATCGTCTTGTTGCCTCGTGCTGTGCTGTTCAAGAGCCGCATCATTGTGTCCTGAAAGAAGGAGTCTGAATAGCAGAGGCCCGGTTCAGTTGGGCCATAACGGCCCTGAGCTAATAGCTCGTATCTCTCTCAAATTCACGTTGGATATTATGGTTTGCGTCTCTGCTGTATTGTACTGAACCATGAGACATGAATGCGAGTCAGCTTTGAGTGCACCAGCTGTTGCTCAGAGATGGAGTCCAAACTAAACCAACTCTTCTTGTGTCAAGGCGAAATGTGGCTCTTCCCAGAGAAGAGTTAGAGACCTGCCTTAAGCATTGTGGAGGAGTTGATCTTTGAACGGTCTATTCATGGTGTACTTGCATAGCCTCTTGGCTGTAGTCTTAGCTCATGTCTTGAATTGGCCACCGTGAACGAAATATTGGTGGAGAACTCGACATACAGAGTCAAGTCAGTCCTAAGTGACCGGCCCACTCCGGTCCAGAATATGCAGCTTTGTAAAGTTTGAAGACTCATGGAAAAATCTTCACCTTTAACGATGGTGATCGATTTTATGAAGCGTCAAGACTGAGCCTCGAGTAATCCAAAACCCATTCCTTAAGATGTTGCTGACTGATCGATCATCTTCAAAGCAGGGATAATGCCTGTGTCAAACCTTACCATCTTAGTTTAGCCTCATAAACGGTTCAAAAGCCAAGCCCAGCCACAGCCATGCAAAAGATGAAAAAGGTCTCTTCTGCGAAGCTTGCTCAAGTTTGCGGCTCTTGAGACATCGGTTGCGCGAGTCATGCTTCACGAGTATCGAGGTATAGGATAGGAAGATTTTCTGTTTGTAATAAGACATAGACTTGATCGATTGTCTCGCTTGCTTGACACCATCTGGTACTGTTTATCGGATCCGAGGCTTCCGTGAACAACAAGGAAAAAAGCTATCGGATATTGTATCATGGGAATTCCCGACTCTTCTGTAAAATACGACACTGCTGTCCCGAGCTCTATTGCCAGCAAACTGCAGGGCCTCATTGCATGCAGATGATTACATTGGCAGACCAGAAAAGGATCGCTATTGGAGGAGAACATGCAGATAGCCAACTCTACTGGCAGAGTGGAAATCAGAGTCAGTTTCGAGGGTCGAAGCAAAGGATCAACGTACATTAGGAAAAGACGACCAAACGCGATCGTCTCAGTCTCATCTAGACCCATGACCCCGTCGGCGATGCAATGTCAAGGTGGAGAAACCCGACGCTTGAAACGGCGGGGGAGGAGAAACACACATAGAGTGGGTTTGCAATGACGCTGATGTGCTATCGGCTGTGAACTTGTGGGCCATCCCTTGTCTGATATCGACGTGTGGTTGCATCAACTGCAGGACCCTGGAAGATGCAGCCGGTCCTATGTTTGTTGCATGGAGTTGAGTATGGTCTTCGCTTTGCTGTGTTCTGCTGCGTTATTTTTATTTTATGAGATGTGATGGGTAGAGAGTCGAAATCCACCACAAAATATTGCAGGCTCTGTGTGTAGCACAGTTAATAGATATGCCCATGGTGGTCATCCAGGTACCGACGGTATTAAGAGTCGAACGGAGACAGAGGCTGCCAAGATGACCCGTCTCCTGTTCCATCCAATATGTATCTTGACCTGAGCCCGGAACCCCTGTTTTTGATATTAACTCAGTCTGTTGGTCACAATTATAAGTTTCCCGATCATGGTGCTCATGACCATGTCGATCTCATCCATCATTGGCGAGCAATGCAATTGTAAGTTTGAAATTTCTGAGATGGTGGACGAGTTGCTTCCCCCCCATCGTCCCCTCTTGTTCTGCTGTTCAAGGCTGAGTGCAATTAAACTCACTTGCTCAATCCTGTCACTTGCTCAGCCTCGTGCTGCACGTGGATCAACAGGCGAGAAAATATCGGGGTACTGCTGCCCCGACGGCAACGAGCTACTTCTGCAAGTCATTTCTTGATGGCGCCTTCACGATACCAGATGAGAGGGTCTTGACGAATGACACGACCTAGTGGATGGATACTGTACGGACTTTGGTCTGGAGAAAGTCTTTGAGCCCCGTCCAAGTCGGAATGGAGAGCAACACCAAGAACCATCTAACCCCTCGCAGATATCGCCATGATCAGGAGGGCTCGTGCCTTTCTGTAAACGTGTGATCAGGTACATAGGCAGGAAGGGATGGGCGTGGCTGGCACTTTCAGCCAATTTCAGTTGAGGTGTGCTCCTCTGGCCAACCGAAGGCCTTGGTCTCAGTCGCCCCCCACCTTCGTTTAGACGGGTCTGCAGGCCCACTGTGGTATAGGCAGTTAAAAGACCATCGATGGTGGTGGTTGTTCTCGTAGGATGTGGGATAGAGGCTTGGCGGGAGCTGCAATCCATCAACGGTGATGGTGGTCTCGTTGGAACTTCAGTAGGCATGTTGCTCTAAACGTTAGTTTGTCCATTTTTAGCAGCTGCTGGCTACTGGGAAATTGGTGAGCATGCTGAAGCGGCTGGGGCACGTCTCGTTGTCTCAGGGCCAATGTCGAAAGAAGCGGTGTATGGTGAACGAGCTTGATGGCAGAAGTTCAAAATCCTTCAAAGCTGAGCCGGGTTTACCCCTGTTCGTCCTTCTCCACAATCAAAATGGACATGGACAAGGATTTAAAGGATACAGTAGTTAATGGTTCATTATAACCCTCCAGCATCGGTATTGACCATCAATTGGCCCTGATTACTCTGTAGTCGTCCAGCCTTTAGGTCATACAGTAAAGCAAAACAACCTCTGTAAAGCAGTCTACATGTTTGCCCATAGGCCATTATGCATCTTCAACAAATTGTTTTCACTTGCTTTCAACCGACTCAATGCTGTATGTACCATAAACCAACATGTTCGGCAAGGTGTGGAGGAGAATTGGCCAAAGCTCTTTAAATTGGGTCGCGGGAGAAAGCGAAGCCGATCAATAAGTAACTTTAGTCTGGCGATAACTCAGACTCGTGAACATGGTGTTGCGCTAGAAGAAGGAATCCCCTCTGAGACCAACGCCAAACAGAAGAGGTTTAGGCGTAGTGCTTTTGAAGAGGGGAGAAAGAAAGGGAGACTAAGCCATGAGATCGGACTGTGTGCCGTCCCGCTGATAGGCTCTTCCCGCCCGTTAACTACGGTATGGTTGCGCTTGGCTTTCGGAGGCCATGGCTTACTCGGGTTAAGCGAACGCTTGGGCTGCTGGTTGTTTGTTTCGTTTTCCCCTTTATCTGGTTTGATTTCTTGATAAACATCACGATCGCGATGCTCAACTGTGTGTAAGACATAATGAGAATTGCAGTGCATTGCCATGAAACCCGGAAATGAGTTGGGTCAAGTGCAGGGACCCTGAATCATATCACGGGGTATCCATACAACCGAGTGACTAGTGGTGAGATCCAAAGTCATCGTCAATTGATTACAAGCCCGATGTCCGAGGCGATATAGCGGTCTGTATCAAGAAATCCTCGCTGCCAGTTAGCGCGCACACGAGAAGCGGAGGTAGACCAGGTTCAAGGTGGAGATATTCTGGATGGTTTTCGTTCAGCTGCAGTGGTGGCGTGATCCGGCCAGGAACCAGGAACAAGCCAAGTCAGGCACAGGAACAGACTTATGAACCGGCAAATTCTGGAAGAGCCTCACCGCAAACAGAGGGCTACGTTATCGTTCTCGAAAAGCGCCTTCTACATCCATAGGCAGACTCTGACTGTGGCACTTTCCGCAAGACACTGATTTTGCCACCATGGCTTTAATCGAGTGCCGTCTTGGTTTCTGTTTCAACTGCTTTTGGTGGTCCACAACAGAACTTGGCTTTCGAGGCGGTGACGGCCGGAACGTCAAAGTCAAGAGTCTGAGCCTCAAAGCCTCAGGCCGTTTCGTTAAGTCTGAATCCGGCGTCTATTGACCTGACCGTTAACCGTTTACTAGACAAATTGATATTTTGCGCCTCAGAGTCCTCTCCAGCCCAATATGTAATGGGGACTTGGCCTGAAAGCTTTCCACCGTTGACGCCCAAACGGTCAAGATGATAGGCCCGTTTTTGTTTGATGGCTGACTAGCTAGACTGCTTAATTAGGCAAACCCATGTCAGACAGATCAATAGGTAGCAATGGAAGAAGTTCCAGGCCAACCGTAGCCGATGGAATTTCGCTGTGCGTCCTGATTTGGTATGTTGGATGGGTGGATGCTGGATCGAAGGGACGAATGCAAAAGCAACAATAAAATGTAGAAACAGCCTCGCATGAGATGGTGGCTGAACGTTGTTCACTATGGTGGAATGGAAAGTATTAATCCATGATGAATATTCTCTGGTGATGGTTCATAGTCTGACGGCAGGTAGTAAAGGCGGCATGATAGAACTGCAGGATAAGAAGATAAAAGTTCAGCAATAAGCAATGTTAGACCCTGACAATTGGGCGTCCCCTACCTGGTCGAGAAGATATCAACTGCTCTTGGCACCGCTTGAAGTCCCCAACTTGGGAGATGTGATATCCCTACGAAGGGTAGTACTTGCCTGCCGCTGATGTTTCATTGTGATCAGTCGATTGAATACTTGCATATGGAGAGAGATGTCAACCCGAATAAGTGGTCGAGCCCGTGCAACAGCACGGGCTTCTCATATTCCGTTCAAGTCCGGCATTTGAAAAACACGGTAAGTTGGCTGCGCCAGTCGAGATGTCTCAGTTCACCTGAAGTGACTTGTCACGGCTGAACGAGCCATGGCGAGTTTCAATGGTACGATGATTGGGATTTTTGTTGTATAGTGAGATGTATCGTAAAAGAAAGAGACAATTCTCTAGAAGAAACCAAAATTCTTCAGCTGCCGCCGAGGCTTGACTGAAGACAAGGCCACACGTATTCGTGAAGTTGTGTTGCCGATGGGCAATCTCCTGTATTGACTGATCGTGGAGGGGTTTGTGGGGAGCTATCGAGCGTGGATAACATGATTATCGCGCGTCCCCATTCTAGACCGCATCGTCGATAGTCGATAGCAAGATGAGACGTGACAAAGTGAGACACGGGCTCACGATGATAGGTTAAAGACAAGGAGCTTGATTTAATCTCTTCGCATTCCAGCGCAGGTCAGGTCAGGCCAGGCCGCGTCTTCGAGGACATATTGGCAGCCTTGAAAGTGGCCATCTGCTCCCTTGCAGCCAGCCCATCCCATTCTACCAGCGTGACCGCGCCATCACTTTGTGTGTGATGAGCGAGTGACATACCATCGTAGATGTCGCATCCATTTCTGGGAACGCGGACTAGGAATTAGCCGAGGGGTCCGAACCGTTCATTGTCTTTGCTTTTTCTTTTGCGCTTTGATGGGATGCCTTTGTCGTTTGTAAGTAAGTGTGGCGCGAGGGCGGTATGGTGAAGTCTGCAGCAACCAGTTTTTGTCTTTCTCCCTTATTAACAGGTGCATGCTCAGCTCAGCTGCATATTTGGCTTGGACCCTCAGCATGGCAGGCCAGACTAATCCGTGTTGGTGATGTTAGACGAAGAAGTTGGCAGATTGATATGTGAGGGGCTCGACGAAGAGGAGGTGAGGCTCCAAATCCGGGGGATCCTGGCGTATATCGATAACGGTGAGTTTTGAATGCAGTAGGCAGTAGACAGTAGGCATGATGATGAAAGGATGAAACATGAGCCATTGAGTTGAGGATTGTTGATCATTGATCGAGATATCGTGAAAGGAAGTAGCATCCCATCATCCGCTAGGAATAAACTGACCAAGGGAAGTGCAAGTAGATCACAGCTCCTAACCTTTATCCATTGAATAATATAACTCTGTACCTAAGTACTAGGTAGGTATATAACCTTATGTTCTACCTACGCTTGAATCGGGCTATCTTAGAGATACAATTGAACTTATTGAAGTCCATTGATATGAGCTCATTAGAATAAATATCACAACATTGTGCTTTTGTCCTATTGACCGTTCATCATCTTCGTAATCAGTACTTAACCAAATACTAGACGTCAACAACCCCTGTCTATTACAGCAGGTCGTATGCACAAGTCACCTCTTTCGTCCCTGAGCGTGCCACGTTCATGATGCTGCTTCCAATCCATGGCGCCGTGGCGCTAGAGTCCATTAAGATCCCCTGTCTCCTATCCCCTGTTCCTGAGGTCCGGACGACCGACTCCAACCAGAATAGTCTGTTCTCTCTAAAAGATGCGTGGCCCTAAAAACGTCCTGAACCGTGCCCACATCAGCACCGTCTCACCAGGGGGGTCCACTACTCTTCAGAGGCCTGACTGATACATGAGGGACAAAGAAGAAGAAGAAGAAGAAAAAAGAGTGCGACGCAAGGCACGAGTCGAGCTGGATTGGTTGTGCGGGAATTATTATCCAGTTTCAACTTGTTCAGGCACAAACTTGAAGGCTGATTGGGATTGGCTGAGATCTTGTTTTCTGTCTCTCCCTACCTTGGCACTTTAATGTGTTGTCTGTGTGTCTCTCTCTGAGGCTCTGTAACCGTGCAATGCAATGTATGCAATGCAGGACATTTCTAAACCCTGTACCTGAACAAAAAGAGGTTGAAGTCACTGTAATTAGAGAGAGAGTTCTTGGTTTTAATGTACTTGGCAGACATGTTCTTGGTGGTTTGTAGACCAGGGTTTCATGTATCAGCAGCACACAACTTAGCCTAGTCTCACCCCTACCCACTCCACTCACTAGCTACAACTATCCTCCACCAACCCACACCCTCTTGGGTGAGGTTTCTTCACACCTCCTGTCTCTCACCATCTCGCATGTCTCTCTTCACGTTAGTATCTGAGTTCTTAGTAATAACTAACAACTGGCGTTGCATACTGGGCCGACCACGACGATCCTGGACCATGACGCTACTATGCAGTCTACACACCCTTTCCCACTCGTTGAAACCCCCAGTCTCTATATAGCTTCAACCGTCCCCCCAATTCCGACTTTGATCTCTTGACCTTCGTCCTGCCTGTGCCAAATACAGGGCATTTGAGTTCCCTGGTCAATATATCCTCACCTGAACCACTCCTGTCCTCATTGACGTCCTAACAGACGTCGATAACTCGAGGCTGACTTGGACTGACTGTGGAACCGAGCCCAGTCGAACCGAATAAATTCGATCCGATTATCACCGAAGCTCAAAACCGAGGAGTATTTTTCTTGTTAGTTTCCCTTACCCATCTAACAGTATGAGTGTATATATCCTTTACGGAGATACTATGTAATGACTGGTTGGCACATGAATGCCATACTTTCATTTCATCTCACTCCACCTCTCATTATAAAACATCCAGTACAGCAACTAACTATTCTTCAGTCGGCCTCAGCTTGCGAGTTCCTTTCAAGCTCGACATTCGCTCATCTTCTCTTCTCACTTCACGCCTCTTGGACAACATCGATGTGCCTTTACTAATATATTATCAAATCCTCACCTCTCACTTTTCACTCGCCTCCACGCCTTAACAGACAAACGCAGAATGGAGATATAGCCATGAAGGACTCACACCTACAAGCTCTCATCATTGTCCTCGCGACCGTGGTTCCCGTCACCGCCATCACCGCAGTCGGATGTTTTCTGTACCGTCGTAGTCGCCAACGTCGGTTCCTCTTTATGAAGAGAGGTATCACTCCCATCGGCGACGAAGAGATTGAGTCATGGAAAAAGGACAGGACCCATGAAAAGGCCCGCATCATCGAAGCTGCAAACAACGAGGCTCATGATCTCGAGCAGCAACTTCGACATCAGAGACAGAAGAGCACATCGTTCAGCTCTAGCTCTATTCGTAAACCTCCGAGTGTCATCGTCTACGACCGTCCTCATCCTCGAGTCTCGGAGGAACTCTCGCCTCGTTCGTTTGATCACAAGCGCAGCATTGATGACCCCTCATCTCCAGTCATTGCCCGCGCTCCGAATTCCCGACCTGGTCTCACAGATGAGGCTGTCCAAGGTGAAGATGCCTTTATCCCACTCGTGAAGCGTCAACCTTCACGATTAGCTAAGCTTCCTCCCTCTTCTCGCCAAAGCCGAACACGCAGCAGTCGCAGCAGTACTATGAGCGCAGTATCACCATCATCTCGTGACCCTTGGCACGGCCACTATCCTGATGGTTTCTTGGGAACTCGCAGTTCCAGTGAATACCTACCCCGGGTGAACCGATCCTTGGACATTCGACGGCAGCACCATCGAATGCATTCCATGTCGAATATGAACCGGCTCTCATTCGACGACGAGGTGTTCTTGGGAGGTCTCTCACCACGACCTCTGATCCGCAAATCAGAGATTGGTAGGGCCATCGGTTGAGCCTGGAGAACCTGACGTTGCTGCCGCCTGAGCAAATACTCCTCGGTACATGACAACATGACAAGCATACCCTTGTATTGTTGATTACCATTCCGAGCCGTATCAAGAAACGGTTCCCGCGACGGCTTGTTTCAACCCCCGTCAAATCCCATCGAAACCCCAGCCACAGCAAAAATTGGCGGGGCCAAGATCATTTTGACCCATTTCTAGAAGGACTATATCCGGTCCATAGAAACATGGTCATTGCCGTTGCAATCGAAAACTCCACCATAGTAGGCCATTCGATTGTGATGGGTCTTCAGCATTAACTTGAAGATATTACTTCATTTCGTTAATGACCAAGAGATCCGGCAATATGACGCTCAACGAAACTCTACCCCGTACCTCAGCATCAACATCAACAAAACCCCACTTTCGAGTTACATTCTTTTCGCCAACACACAAGAACCCACAGTCATTTTCGATTTTTCGCTTCTCGCTCCTCTCTTAAAAGAGGTAGGCAGTAATGAGCCTCGGTTGAAGCCGCCTCATTTTAATACCTTGTCATTCGAATGCCAATGGCCAACATTTTATGCGCTGGCGTCTATGCCCGCTGCCGGAACACGGAGGATTTTTGTGTACATTTTGATGATGGATATACCCCAGACTTTCCTTTATTTTCTTTTATGTTATCATGACCAAGCGAGCAAACGGTATCAATGGACTATAAGATGGTCCGTTTCATACTATGTATGCATGACTATTCCCCCATGCAGATGATATCCACGGCTGACTCGAGCCTCCCAAGAGATCTCCTGGTAGAGACCAGAAGCAGGACAGATGAATGCGTCCATGGCAATACAAATGAAATGCCAACCAGTTATACACTTACATACGCACACAGACACGCACACAGACACGCACACACACACACACACACACACACACACACACACATATATATATATATCTACCTTGAACCCAATTAACAGATTGACATCCATCCAACTGCCCTTGACTATGTGATAAACGATTGATAGACGAAGTAGTATCAACCCGTGGCGCAATTCAGATAAAATTCAGATCAGCCCTGCACTGTCAGTTATCCTTGCAGCGCTCAAAGGTTCTACACTATCTATCCCTATGGGGTTTGATTGATGTTTGTTTGCTTTTAAAGTACCTATATATCCAATGTACCTATTAGTTAATCGTTGCCGTTTCTAGAAGCCTTGCTTGCCCCACACTCTCTGTAAAACCACTTAACGCGCTTCTAGCCACTCACAGCGGGGCATCGCGTCCAGCCACATCCCGATTCCCCTTCGCGTTCGTTCACTAAACTAAACTCGCACTCAACCTCAGTTTCATTTGCGCTTTCACTAAATCTCCAACCAACAACCAATTATCGCCAGTCCAGTGACTACACATTCACGAACCCAAAGACTGAGTGGAGTGGATATCGAATAATACAGGAATACCAATTCCCAAGACGGACGAATCGCTGAGCGTCTATCAACACCTTGCCTTAAACAACTGGTTTAACATCTTCCATCTGAAAGGGGTTGAGAAAAGGTTGACCAAGTGGTCGCTACCTATATCGGAGGTTTCTTCTCCGATTCATCAAACACAATAAGAGGGAATATATCTCAACCGATCCAACTATTTACTCGATCCCGGCGGGACAATAAACACTCTGTTTACACGGCCACACTTGAAAACCTTGTTACCTACACCACATCATCATCACTCACAATGCCACCTCGCAAATCCAACTCGCGTAAAAGCGATACTTCAACCGCTCGCTTCGCCCCGATAGATGATGTGTCGCCCTTAGAGCAAAGTTTGACACACCCATCCACACAAGCAAATGATCCTGTTGTCACCCAAGTATCCGCGCCAGCACCAGCACCCGCAGCTGCTCCTGTGAGTGCTGCCAGCGAAGCTGAAGCGGACTCTTCCCAGGTGCAGAACGCAGAAAAGAAGGATAAGGATAAGGACAAAGATAAGGAGCATA
The DNA here is from genome assembly GCA_033439405.1 of Fusarium sp. NFCCI 5145. Lineage (NCBI taxonomy): Eukaryota > Fungi > Ascomycota > Sordariomycetes > Hypocreales > Nectriaceae > Fusarium > Fusarium sp. NFCCI 5145. Next base: position 80,926 of record JAWDHB010000320.1, read on the forward strand.
AGGAGCACGTCACTATCGAGGTAGGTCAAACAGCAGGAAAACACTTCTCAACCACCGAGAAGCAACATCTTGATGAGAGAAACCACCAGCTGACTTGACGAAAGGATCTCACCCTTCCAAAGTCTATAATAACCCGCCTGTCCAAGGGCGTTCTCCCCCCTAACACACAGATCCAAGCCAACGCCATCATGGCCCTGAGCCAGAGCACCACAGTCTTTATCAACTACCTAGCCTCCCAGTACGTCTAGAATTCCTCATCCAAGATGTACTTATTAACTTGATCTCCAGCGCCAACGAGAACACCGTAAACGCAGGAAAAAAGACAATCGCCCCTGCAGATGTTTTCAAAGCCCTCGAGGAGACTGAGTTTGCTTTCCTCCGCGAACCCCTCGAAGCCGAATTCGCCAGTACGTTCATCTGCTTGCCATGTCTCTTCATCGGAGAGACAGTAAATAAATATATCTTGGCTGCTAACACCACGCCAAGAGTTTAACGCTATCCAAACTGAAAAGCGTACATCCTACCGTCAAAAAGTCCGCGCCAAAAAGTCTGACGGCGCAGACACCGACATGCCTGACACCTCTAACATGGAGACCGACCCAGACACGACAGCCGCCTCAACAGGCCCCCTCACCAAGCGAGCCCGTGTCGAGCCCGGAAACGCTGAGGTGGAGGAGGATGCTGTTACGGAGGATGAGGTTGAGATCCAAGATTCTGAGGACGATGAGGTCGAGCAAGAGGAAGAAGAAGACGAGGAAGGTGAGGGTGAAGTTAGTGACGACGATACCCAGGATGCCCTTGAGCTCAAGGAGGGGAGAGAGGAGAGGGATGAGGCCTTGGATGGAGATGAAAGTGATTAGGAAGGAAAAGTGTAGTTGTACAGTGACAGCCAGTCATTGGACCGACTAGTTGGATGGATGACTCTAGTATCCATAGCGCTATTGTACCATCATCTATCTATCAATATGCTGTTCCAACATCCTTTTCATCAGCTACACTATTGTAGCTCTGATCCATCTTAGAGTTCACTACCTATACACCCGTCACATTCTAAACCTAGATCTTAGCTGTCGTACTACGCACGCTTGTCAACCCTCTTCAAACACCTCGCACTGCTTGCCCTCTCACAAGAAAAGCCCCCCTGTGAATACCTGGCCCGACGGAAACATCCCGACGGATGCTACCACACTGTCACTTCAAGTCTTGTGTGGGACCTCAATATTGGACGACATCCCAGAGAGCCCGATTCGCTGGGTCGGGTCAAGACATGCTATCGTGTCTTTGTATGACATGGGCACGAGCGACACGTCCAGTTCGAGTTCGTTGCACAACTCCTGACAGCCTCATCACGAAGCAAAGGGATTCAATATGGCAGGTATCTCATCAAGAATAATCATCGTTGTTAAAGCAAACAACGCTGCTCAGGTAGGTAACCAAGGTAAGCATATACAGATGAAATGAACCCTAAAATCAAACCGTAAATCCCCCGTTGTTATTAAACCCCTCCAGAGCGAGACTCACATGTCGTACATGTGTGCACACGCTTCACAACAAGGCAGAGCAGAATTGTACCCCAATAAGAATGAAATGTGAAAAAGGACGAATCGAAGAGTGACGTGGTATCAAAATGAAAGCCTAATAGATATATGCCTCGCCAACACAAACGGCAACCTGCGACCACATAGGCGAGTCGCCATAGAAAACTCATTCGCGGCACCATGACAATCCAATCCAACGAACAGTCTGCCAAAGCATGAAAGTAAGACCAAGTGCCTCCCTCCAAAAGGTTGGCCAGATAAAGTTGTAACAAACAAAAAAGCAACACGGTATGTTGTACCCCATGAATGTACCCCCAACCAGACCCTTCTGAACCAAAAAAGCAAACCCAAGGGTGAAAAGCAAACATGAGAACACTGTGCGTCCCTGTCCTGTCCGACTCCTCTATCCCAGCCAGACCAAATACTATAAGCAATTCTTCAAGCCGAAAGGCCCCTTAAAATGCACATAGCCTCCCCAACAATCTGCATGCTTGGATATCCAGGGAGGAGTTTGGACCAAAGATAGCAGTCTTCCGGCTCAAGACGTAAGAAACACAAGATTACCAAAGAAACAAAGAGAGAATAATAAGAATAAAAAAAGCACACCATACTATCAGTTCGAATCTCTGAATGAAATCAACACAAGTCATAGGCCAGATCATTCCATCATTTCGCATCACCAGCAGGTCTTCTTTCTCAGGCTTATTGAGGCTGCTGCCCAGGAGTCCACCATTGCTGTGCTGGCGAGTGTTGGCCGGACCAGCCTTGGGAGACCGAGGGGGCTCCAGCTCCACCTTGAGGCATGTATTGCCGGGGTGTTTGGTCTGCTGGGTACATATTTTGGCCTGCGCCATATTGCATGCCAGCCATGCCGGGGAATTGCATGCTTTGCATTTGACCTGTGCTCCCCTGGCGGAGATGGGAAGAGGGTGACTGCGACGGGTGAGGAGCTTGGGACTGGGCAGTGTAGCTACCATAGCTATGCTGGGGCGCCTGGGGAGTCTGCGGCCACATCTGACCAGATTGGTAGTTGTAGCCAGGGGTGCCTTGCGACATGGAGCCCGCCGAGCCAGGAAGTGTTGGCCTGATCGATTGTGTTGGTGATTGTGCCATACCTCTCATGGGTGCTTGGCTAAGACTGCTCTGGGCGCTGATAGACTGTGAGTAGGGTGCAGTCGTCATCATCATCTGGGGGCTCTGAGTAGACACTAATCCAGGCTGCTGCGACATGGCCGTGGCCGTGGTATGGGGCGAATGGGACGGCCTGCTGGTTGTAGTGTTGGAAGCATCGGTCGAGGCCACAGGCTGCTGGGTCAGATTGGAGGGGGGCTGCTCATGGGGACGTCGCCAAAGGCCCTGGAGATAGTCGTTACGCATGTCTCGCTGCTGATTAACTGACCTGCTGAAATCGGCGGCATGGTGGGCTTGGGCGTTGAGCTCCCCGAGGGGCGAAGGACGAGTCTGATCTTGGTAAGCAGGGCCGGTAATCTCCTGACGAGGTCCGCCTTTGAGAATTCCTGAATAATCGCGCGGCCGGGAGTCGCTCAGGTCTGATCCTAGTGTCAATCCGGGCATTCTGGTCGTGGTTCCGGGTGGTGGTCCGATCATACCTGGTTGAACGAGGTGCGGCTGCGGGGGGCCGGGGAACGGTCCTGGGTTGTTGCTGTACACAATCTCTGGATGGGGACCAGCTAGCAAGACGTTGTTCTGCTGTGCCTCGGCCGCCTCTCTTGCCTTGGTAGCACCAGGGCGCTTCTCGCCGGCGAGGTCAGCCTCCGTGAAGCCTTGTTTCCGGGCCTTGGTTTCCCAATAATCATCGCGAACTCTCCGACCGTTGACAATCACACGGCTTCCAAACTGTCGGAACATGGACCTGGCAGTGACGATGGCAATCTGTCTGGAACGATACGAAAAGGGAAGGATCTCTTGCCCAACCAAATCGTCCTTTTCGGCTTGACTGGCGATGATCTTATAAAGCGACCTGTTCTTGTTGAATAAGAGGTACGAGTCTCGGTAGCCCAAAACCCTGGCACACTCGGTAGCCAGCATGAACAACTTATCCCCTCGGTTAGGAACCAGGAAGGTTCGGCACTTGTATTCCCGTCCTCCATTCAGCGTACCGTTTTGCTGCACTTTCTTCTCTCCGAACTCATCGATCTCGCGGGGTATGTATTCGTCGCCAGTTGAGTTGAGTTGATCGGTTGTGTGGTCTCGCACGGTTGGTAACGCCTTCAGCGTTGACTTTGTCGGTGTAGTCTTGGGCGGCATCTGAGCCTGCGGAGTGTAGGCAGGGCTCGTTTGTGGCAACGCCGAACCTTGAGACTGGGGAGTCTGGGGTGGAGGAATCGCTTGAGGGAGGGTCGAGACAGGAGCCTGTCCGGGAGCCTCGGAAATGCTCCCTGTAGATCGTTTATTCATCGGTCTTGCTCGTTTTCGAAGTGGTTTCGTATCACCTGCAATTGTGAGACTGATCAGCACCTTCCCCCGCCAGTTTCATCATTTTTCTGTAGGTTCTTGAATAAGATAGGCACGATGAAAAACATAGGAACGACAGCGAACAAAATTTCAGCCAATAGAAATGGCAAATGATCACGCTGTCTGGCAAAAGATAGCTGGGTGTCGAAGTGAGTAAAGCAGCGGCGAACTACTAATCCTCCGACATACCATCATCGCCAGGCTGCGGTGGGTCGTAAAGTCCAGATGAATGACCGCGCTTGAGTGTGCGCTGGGGCTGCTGTGATATACCTATAACTGAAGACTGGTCAGCGCACTGAATTTTGGGACAAATTGGATAACGGTAATGACGGGTGGCGCAATCTATTTCGCAGGTGTATATCCTGTAACAGGGCGCGAGCGGCGTAGTGCGGGGCAAATGTATTCATCATGGAGTTTGCGCGCAAGTGATATCCAAGTTGCACCAAGTTACAATGATAGAATATTGAATGGATGATGGTGCAGGCGATGCGACTGCAGAAAAATGATATTGAGATAAATGTATTAAACTTACTAGGCGAGCTGAGGGCGGCCGGATTGATTGTCGCATTATCAGCGCCGGTTTGCTGAGCGGAGTACATCACAGAGCTACCGAACCAGCGGGAGACGGGTGAAGTTGCGACCACGGGGAGGCGACGGCGACGTGTCCTGAGATGTTTGGACTGACGAGTTGACGGGATGGAGGAGATGCAGAAAGGAGGGCAACGTCAGTCGCACGTGGTTGGCGGCCAGAAGGAGGCAAGGCGCGCCGTTGAGCGTGAATGGCGAACTGTAGATTATATGTCGACCTAAAGCAGGAAAACCTGCCTGGCCTTGTGATGTGAGATTTGGCCAGCCGGACCAACCTTGGCTCGGATGGCAGATTCAAGCGCAGACCGGGGCATAGACTCCAGCCGGGAGTTGATCCAAACCGAGACAAGATCCAGGCGATGGGCGCGGCAGCGGCGGGACAGGCGTGTGAAGGACGAACAAGAAACAAATAAATAAATGACGAGACAAGACAAGACAAGACAAGATACACAAAAAGCAAGGCTAGAAAGAAGCAAACGCAGAAATCAGGAAATGAATGGGAAGTTTTGCTGAATTTACCTTTGTCTGGTGATGGGATGATATGAGATGTAGACGCGGATCGCGTTGTGCGACGACTGCGACAACGACGTCCAAGAGGCTCACGAATGAAGCCTAGTGATCAGCGTATTGCGCGCAAGTGAGACCAGCAAGCGGTCGCGTAACAAAAAAATATATATATAAATAAAAAAGCGACAGGTTCTGAGGACTCGAGGTACGCGTTGACTGATTGATTGATTGATTGATAGTTTGATAGATGGATAACAAACAGTAACAGACGGTATGGTTAGACGATGCGATGGAGCGGGTGTGTGCGTGGTGCGTGTGTGATGGCGGAAAGCGGGTGGTGGATGGATGGTTATGATGGGTGATGGCAGGCGGAGGAGGGGGACGGGACTGCGGGCTGAATCTGAATGGGGGGAGGGAAGGTGCAGTAGTAGTGTGCGCAGCTACTGGGAAATCTGGGAATCAGTCGCACTTGACTTGCAGAAGGAGCAGTGCAGTGGCGATTTGAGACCAGGAACCTAGCTAGGGTATGTAAAAAAAAAAATAAAAAAAAAAAAAGACTCTTGGGAGGCAGGAGTATGCCCGAGGCAGGAGAGACCCAATCAATCAATGGTCACTGCGGAAAGAATCCACAAAAAAGGCCAGGAATATAAAGTCCCAAGAGCAAGAATCAGAATCAAAACCAAGACCAGAACAAGGGCCAGGAGGTTGAAGCCGGAGGAAGTGGAGGAGGAGGTGGCCGGAGGGTGGGGCACGGCGGGGGTGTCAGCGACGGTAAGTGACTCTTAATTAGGGTCTCCAACACGGGTGAATGCGCGCAAGTGATACTGTAGCGCAGTGTATCCGTAGTAGGTAGTATGAGATAATGCGACCGAGGAGAGGTGCGCGTGGATGTGGAGAAGAAACGAGCTTGAAGCGTTCAAAGCGGAGATCGTCTAGCGCATGGGCAGGGAGGTAGGTTGTATCAAGTATGAACCGGAGTGTGGTGCAGGTTCAGGTTCAGTGTTAATGCGATGCGATGATATGTATGCGATCGCTGCGCTTTCTTGTGTACCAGGAAACGTTGATAATAACAATAATAATGATGATGATGCGACAAAGGCAAAAACAGGATTCGCAATCAACGATATGACATATCGCGCGATCGGGGGACAGTAGTAGAAGGGTTTGACACTTGGCTGAGTTTTGCCGACGCTGTACAATATTGCGCGTGCTGCGCGTGCGAGCGAGCTGTGCTCCTTGAGTTTTAAATTCAAGTTAAGGATAAACAATCTTGGGGAGGAACTGTCCTGTTGGTGCTTAGATGCCGCGCGACGTGGTGATGTGTGTGATATGAGATGGGATGAGGAGAATGCCGTATATTGTAGCGACAATGGATAGATAGATGGTGATGGTGCCGAAGATGTTTAATGACTGTACTGACTGCCAGTCTGGGGCGAGTTGGTTGTTTGATAGACAGATGAACGGACAGATAGATGGGTGGTTTATTGTAGGTGCGGATGGCATCCGTCCTCGGTACAGTCCAGCGCTGGAGGAGAGGATGATGATGATGGAGGTTGGAGGAGGAGAACGCAAGAGGAGGGAGTGGGACAAAGAGGGCTGCTGGGATATCAAAGAAGATGGAGGGGAGGGGAAAAGGGTTTACCGTTGGAAAGACGGTGCGATTGAGGGAGACGGATGACGGAGGATGGTTGGTTGAGATGGCGCAAGCTCGGGGGAGTAGGAGGGTGTGAGTGGGGAGGCAAGCCAAGGCATGGTCAAGAACAAGGGTTAACGAGCAGGGGCACGAAAACCCTGGTTGGCTATTAAAAGAATAGGTGTGTATATATAAGAGTAAGACGAGACACAGTGAGCAAGAACAAAACCAAGACCAAGACGAGGTGGAGGCGGAGTCAAGCTTTGAAAAGTAAAGACAAAGATGATGGCGACGATATCCTCAAAAGACGAGAGAATGCGGTGTAGGCGGCTCCGGCGGGACAAACAGCAACAAGAAAGGAAATTTTCAAGACAGGGTAAGAACCAACAACCCGTTGATCGCGAGCAGGCAGAATAATCAGAACGCGACCGTTTGACTTCCGAGGATAGACACATATCAGCATCTGCATCCGCATCATCAGCACCAGCATCAGCATCATTGGGTTCTCTTAGTGCAGCTTTGGCTATAGCTCAGCGCCTCGCTGACCAGTTTCTCAAGCAGGGAAATGTCACCGTACAAGGTTATTAAGCGTGTGCCGAAAGAAAGCAAAACCCAATCCAGAACATAGCATAACGGCTGAAGCCTACTGGCCCTGGTACAGTAGGCTAAAGTCAACGGCTTGAGTGTCATCAATTGTCAGCATCCCGTAACGCATCAATGTGTTACAGTAGTTGCAGTTATTGTCGCTTGATGTTGGCATATGCCATGCTTGATGGTTCAACATCCTTTTGACAGTTCATGTTCCCTGTGAGGTATTTCTTCTTACTCTTAGGTACCTGAGAAAGGGTCTCCTTGTTGTTTATATCCCATTGAGTAACGTTCGAGTTGCGGTCTTTGGCATATTCCTTTGTGATAGACCCATGCACTTGGCAGGTTCTTAGCTTCGAGATGGACCTAGACCCTCAAATAAGACAGACCTAAATGTCTTAGCACGTCTGTGCTATTGTCATTGATCGAGGCTGTTCCGAAGCTAACATTAAAGTTGATTAGCTTCTCTCTCCTGGTCAAGGCACTGGATCAAACTGTTAACAACAAGCCTGAGTGAGACTTGATCGATTGATATCGATGGACTGAGCTAGTTAGTTAGTTAGTTAGTTACATACAGTATGTAGTTAATTCGTTTGATGGGGATGGAGATCTTCGCCGCCTCTGATCCGCTATACCGGGTCTGATTGTCGCACCGTGCTGTGTGTGGCCTATTCCCTGTGACGGGTGTGTGGGTATGCCGCTCTCTCTGTATGCACGCAAGCGCCCTTTGTCGCCCTAGCTTGCCTGTCTGCCTGTCTGCCTGTCTGCCTGTCGCTTGTCTCGTTCGTACGTCGCGATGCTAACTGCAAGCAGATACCATTACATTGCTAGCAGCTCTTTCTTCAACGACATGAAACGCTGTTGAGTTGCTGTGCCACAGAGCTTCATCAATACCTACTATACTGCAAACCTCGATCTTTCGCAGTGCAGCACATGCAACTTGCGCGGGCTCCAGCTCTTGCATTTGTCTCTAGCAATCGTAGAGTCTTTGTCGACTTAGAACCTGGCTGCATTGGACGTTATCCATCCAGTTGCATAGTCAGTCATGCATTGTTCGCCTTCCTCGGTCAGTCTGGCTCAGCGCGACATCGCCATGCTCACCGAGGCGTCAATCCAAACAGGATGATAAACCCATTGAAAGTTGTGTTGCGTCTCATGTCTCACCTTTTTTGGCCCGTGATATCTTGTCTCATATTGCGCATTTATCAGCTTGTTTGACCCACATCGCACATCCTCCGCGCTGTGGTCTCACTTTAGCATCATGTAAGAAGAATCATCAGGCTAGCACGCTGCCTTCTTTCTCATCCTTTAAAGCATGACTCTTTTTTCTTCTTCTTCTTCTTTTTCAGCCCTCGCAAGAAATGATGAGACGTCATGAAGTCGCGTTCTTGCCACTCGCTCATTATCGACACACTCCAGTCTCTGCTTTTGGACCTCGTCGACTTGTAGGGAACATGGCCCATCGGGAGAGAACCTCACCACCGGGGTTCTCTAACTGCCCAGTATAGGGACACCAAACCAATGCTGATAACAGAAAGATGGGAACTGCCCGTTGACGATGGGAGTCGATAGCTTGGTTCTTCTGGCCTGTAGTTATCCACGAAAATGATAAATCGAGCTTACTTACAAGGTCGAAAGGTTCATCAAGGATTGTGAACAATTGAAGACAGCGTGAAGCGATAAAAACGCTAATTCGAGTCAGTCACTTTAAATGGAACCATGCAACCAACGTTGCAAATGTCCTAACGTAAAGGCTCCAAATGCTTGTAGAACCCAGCCAAAGTCGATCAATCGTAACCCCAGAATCTTGACTAGTTCCACTTAAGTCCCTTGTCCCTGCTGTTTCTTTGATGTAACCTGTCTTACTTGATAAGGCGCTGTGCAGCGTTCCGTATAAGCTGATATTGGGTCGAGATACCAACTCACCAGCCGGCGCTTTGCAAGGTCAGTACATCCCCCGAGACAGAGAGTTAGCAATCAAGACGAAGTCCGGGGCAACTGCATAGTATGACAGAGGGAGATAGGGAGGTGCGGGAACGATCGCCCCCAAAACCCCAGACCACACCAATTCGCGACCTGGCCAAGCAAACCAACCCACGAGCCTCGCACACCCAGGCCACCGTCCATCCATCCGTCCCCGCACGCACAGTTCCCGCTCTGTGGCTCTCTTCCGTCTATGGATATGTACGATAATGGAGAAATGCCATCGCCAGCGAGAGGCTGCATCTCTGCATGCCAAATTAAGAGATCCGCTAAGTTGGCATGCGAGTGCTCCCAAAGGCACTTTAGATCCAGGATCTTCGTGCCCCATGCACGGGGCCCAATCTTCACCCCAGAGGCTATTGTCTCCGCCATGGTCCATGGGTTGACTAAGGTCGTAGACGAGATACGCGAGAAGCATGGCCCGTCACCAACTGGGAATGGGACAGACATCTCTGCCCCGCCCCCTCGTGACGCTCAGCTCCTTCTATCAACCAGCCTATCCACAGATGGTTTGTATTGTATGCCTGCGAACTAACAAGCCAAATTCTCCATTCATGATTGAGTGGGACTATCGATCGCCAGCTGACCCACTCCCCGCCGTTGTTTGACCAAGCCCGCCGCGGCTTTTATTCCACGCTCTAACTGGCAACAACCAGTCATTCTTGGAACCGTTCAGCCGTTGTCATCTTATTGAGCCTCCAACTCACACTTTTCAAACTCGTGTGGCACAGATCTCTCGCGCGATCGGATTGGCCTTTGCTTGGTCTTCAAGGCTCGTCCCTCCCTCGTCCGTGGGACTTAAACGTACGGTCCCCGAGCAGATCAGGTCAAAGGCGACCTAACGCGAGGCTTTGATACCAGTACCTGCCTTAAACCGTAACGTAAATATCTCGCTTGTACTCCGTAGATCACTGGCAGAAGTCGTATGAGGTTGCTTTCCCGGCCGGCCCGCACGTGAAACTTTGCCGGGGCCGGATCCCCAGTCTCTTCGCCTCGGCTTAATCTCTTAGAGGAAAACCACCATCAGGTGGCAGAGCTTCCCCTCGCCAGTATCGTGGTTTCGTGTCCTAAGGTACAATCTAACCTCTCGTTTTGTTTGACTACTTTCCTCTCGCCTTGCGCTGTTTCTCATTTGTTTTGATACATGAATCCCTATTGTCTCTTTAGCCCGCTGACAAGGACTGAGTCAACAGCCTTCTCCATAAATCCGGATCCGTATTGCATCATGCTGATGCATCATCCTTGCTAACCTGCCCTCGGCTCGTAGTCTTGTGACGCCTGACCAGCTGGATACTTCGTCTTTTGGCTGACTTGCGAGTACGAAACCAATCACGTCGGTCCGTGCGGCCAATTCTTGGCTCCAACAAGAGGCGTTTGTCTCGGCCCTCGTTCCAATAGCCTCACACCCAGGCCCTTGCTCTTATGATATGCTTGGTTTCTCAGATGGTTGATAATGCCGTAACACTTATTTAGAATCTTTTTCGATTCGTCGCGCTTGATGCCTGATTCCGCTCAGTGGCATAGAAGTAGCTCACTGACCGACCACAAGGCTACTTCACCAAGGCAAAAAAGTCAACGGTTTTCTGTCACGACCAGTCACTCTCAGTGACGCGCGCCACGCTGCTAAGGTATCTGACTTGAGAGGAAAGCGATGTGCTTGTCCAAGCTGCCAATGGCGTATTGGTGCTGAGCCTTTCGCAACGATGAGGAGATTCAATTCTCCTCATAGGCTCATACTAGACTAGATCGATCTCTATTCAGGACGTCCACACTTTTCCTGTTTTACGAGCCCGTGTTGCACGCTAAACGCGACCTCGTGAGCTCTTCTCCGACGCGCACCGCATTCTCAGGCTTGAGTTAATCACCGGGCCTAACAGTCCCTGGCGTCATGCATTTCCTAATACAGCAGCCTGCTGCTACCCCTTCGCCATCACATGGATCGACGCGCTTGTCCTAGGGTTCTGCTCACCGGCCGCAGCCACGCCTGCGAGTAATATTACTGATGCTGACATGCTAGCACAAGGCTACTGTAGAGAAGTGTGAACAATCGATAAATTCTGAGGAGTCTGGGGGTAAAAAAAAAAAAAAAAAAAAAGACATCCGGCAGGTTGCTCAGGTATGACAAGACCCATCTAAAGGCCCGTGGTTTATAAAATCCACTTCGGCTGGTTCCATCTGTTCCTGTCAGGGAGACTGGGGACGAATAAAGGTCGTACCAATCTGTTGTCATATAATATGCCATCTCAATCTCCGATGCTGTGCTAGCCGCTTTTACGCCAAGCTGTTTGCTTGTCAATATTCCTCCGAAATTTTGGTGTAATATCGACAATGGTAGGCTCGGCTCGTAATAACAGGCTGCAGGGATATTGATGACAGCAATATTGGAACTGCAGTAAGCCCCTAGTGGTCACTGTTGAGTGATGGGCTTCCTTTTCTGACCAAGTGTGCTAATGTTGGGATTCGCCACCATCATTAGGATAGCCTTCTTAACCTTTGCCTGGAATACGTATCACCAAGGATTGTAACTTGCCAGACAAGTCTGAGACGAGGTTGAATGATCCATTGTACCTGTGAAGCCTTCGTCTCCATTGCCAATGGACATTTGAGTGAGATAATTGATGGTGATGACCAATAGACTAGACTGAAGGAACACCGATCTAATCAGAGTTGATACGATGCCTGTGGATAAAGTGATGGATGGAATGATGACGAAACAGGCATTCAAATCAGGGGTTCTGTTGACGGTCTCGACTGTGATGTAGGATACCTAGAGAGTTGAGGAGCTCAACCCCGTTCAAACCAATGCTTCTCTTGGGTCTTGACGGCACATGGCAAGATTGTCATTGGTGCAGGACGTTGCATGCATACTGAGGCTGGCTGTAGAGCCTGGTCCTGGCTGCAACATTGATTTTCAAGTCACACCAGATAAACATGTTGGTTGTGACTGTCCGAACAAGCCGATCGTTTATCAACTGAGACTATTTCCAGTACCTAACTGTGGATACGGAATTTGTAAGATAGATAGGAAAGAGAAGGCATAAACCAAAGGATTCCCTGCTTTTTGAGGCTAGGTGCCAATGAAGTTGGCCTTATGTGTTTCCTACGCTCTCCTGGAAGCGGAAACATTAGTGATTATCGCGATGCAGTATCTTTCAGACCGCACAACTCACCTCTAACTCTCAATTCATTGTGTTGGACAATAGTCTCGGGTAATGGCACCGTCATTGGGAGCCTGAAGTCGGATACTTCCAGTTGGGGCAGGCCTTCGGTGTTTGCTTCTGTTATTGGCAAGGCTTTTGCAGACACAATTCGGGATCCGATAATCCTGAAGTGGTGATAGGTGTTAGCTTCGCCACCATCCTTACCGCAACACAGCTTTCAAGGAGTTGCGGTATGTTGTGGCCCCGATTTACTTTTGCGAGGACAAACGCCTCCTCATTGTCTTCACACTGGCGATAGTACATGGCCAGATGCGATGCCGCACCGACTGGAAAGCAAGGTATGTCTTCACCTATTGGAGACTTCTCTGCTCCGTTGTGGCCGGCTATACTTAGCTGTCATATAAGATGCTATGGGAACAGGCTGTGCCATAGAAGACCAGTCCGGGGAAATACACTCGAAATGGTTTTGGGGGCGGAGGTTACGGCAGCGCCTCGGGCATGGAATCTCCCAGCGTAAACTTGTCACTGTTTCGAGTCGGGACAGAAATATAACTCATGATTGGTTCGTAGAAGGCCGTTTGTCAAGTTTGCTGTCGAGTTTCTACCTTTCCTAACTTGGACCCCCCTTCTTTTTGTAACTGAAATAAAGCTTCTGTATTCCTTTGCCGCCGTCTCCCTGAGGGTTTCGCTGCAGAGCCTCTTCCAAACAACAAATAATCTGAGCAGCCATGGCAAAAGTTCAAGTCAGTAAAATAGCTGGCGCCTGTAGGATCGGATGTATAAGTCGTATCTTGTTGACAAGGGGAGCAAGTTGTTGGATGGCAATGCATTCCTGAAACGGCGCAAAATTCTCCCAACCCTGTATTAAAAGAAATAGTTGGAATCGTGAGTCAAAAGACTTTATTCTCAGATACTTTTCTCTAGAAACTATAATGACATTTGTAAAGAAAGCAGAAGGACGGTGACGTGGAGTATCTATGTTGTTCAATGAGAGCACGTGATATGACAGTCATGTGACGAGCGCCTTGTTCTCAACATTCAACACAGGTTCTGGAGGAGGTATATAACTGAAGCCATTAGCTTCGTTCCAACTCTTATAAAATCGGGGACTGTCATTTGCTTCATTCTTATTAGTTCAGTCAAGCAGATCAAGATTCTTCTCGCAGCGACCTTGCGAGCAAACGAACAACTTCTGCCTTATCGATAAGAGCCCCACTATCGCCTACTTGAACGCTTTGCAGCAAATAGTCTTTTCATCATACCAACTTGTAAACACACTATATTGCTGGAGGAAGAGTCTAGCAAATATGACGAGCTTCAAAAGATCCACCGAAGTTGATCCTTTGGCTCCAAACATCTCGAGCAAGGTCTACGTCCGATCAACTCGAAGTGGCAAGGTGCAGAAAATCGTGAGAGAAGTTTACTTACGAACCGACATTCCCTGCTCTTCGAAGCTCTGCAAGGCCTGTCTTCAGGACGCCCCTAGAGATGCCGCCCAGCAAGGTGAGATAACTCTTCGTGATTTGCTTCTTCAAGTTGTTGACAACTTTTACAGTTCAGCCTTTTGTTCTTTCGGATAAGCCAGCAGGTACCAAAGCCTTTCCTCAGGGTCATTACCTAGTCCCTGATACTAACGCGTTGCTCAACGCAATGGACCTCTTTGAGCAGAGCTCAGCTTTTTACGATGTAATCATTCTACAAACAGTACTGGAAGAGCTACGAAATCGGTCATTACCACTTTACAATCGTCTAGTGGGGCTTACAAAGAGCGAGGATAAGAGATTCTACGTCTTTTTCAACGACTTCAGGCTCGAGACATTTGTCCATCGTGAGGCGAATGAGACTGTCAATGACCGAAACGACAGGGCGGTGCGGTTAGCTGTCAAGTGGTATGGCGAGCATCTCGCTAAGACAAAAGCGAAGAAGCTCCCAGCGGTGGTGATGCTTAGTGATGATCGAGAGAATCTTCGCAAGGCCAAAGAGGATGGACTTGATGCATCCTCTCTCCGAGATTACGTTGGCAGCCTCGAAGATGGTGAGAGATTGCTCGACATGGTGGCAGAGGCTCAAAATCAAGAGTCGTTCAAGAAGCAGGGCCAGATGCTTTACCCCGAATATTTTACTCTATCAAAGATGATGACCGGAGTCAAAGCTGGCTTGATGCACCAAGGAATCTTCAACGTATCACCTTACAACTACCTCGAGGGTTCAATCAAAGTCCCGGCATTCCCAAAGCCCCTTCTCGTTTTAGGCCGCGAAAACATTAATCGAGCCGTCGATGGCGATGTTGTAGTCGTTGAGGTTCTTCACCAGGATCAGTGGAAGGAGCCTTCAACAAAGATCATCGAGGAGGACACCATCACCAAGAACGAGAACGCAGATGTGGAAGAGAGCCAGGACTTTGTCTCAGAAAAGGAGAGAAAGGCCCTTCAAGAGCAGGTCAAGAAGACCCAAAAGAGTGCTTCAGAGAGCAAGCCCCAGCCCACAGCCAAGGTTGTGGGTGTAATCAAGCGCAACTGGCGTCAATATGTCGGTCACATCGACCCTTCGTCAGCGAGCAATGCGTCTAGCCAAGGCCGCAAGCAGGATAGCGTCTTCCTGATCCCCATGGACAAGAAGATTCCCAAGATCCGTCTCCGCACAAGACAGGTTGCTGACCTTCTGGGCAAGCGCCTATTAGTAACTATCGATGCCTGGGAGCGTGACTCAAGACACCCCATTGGGCATTTTGTGCGATCTTTGGGTGAGCTGGAGACCAAGTCAGCCGAGACTGAAGCTCTGTTACTAGAATGGGATGTCCAATATCGACCTTTTCCCAAGACCGTCTTGGACTGCCTTCCCAAAGAGGGGCACGACTGGAGAGTGCCTACAAGCATGGAAGATCCTGGCTGGAGACAAAGAGAGGATCTTCGAGGACTTCTCATTTGCAGCATCGATCCTGTTGGATGCCAGGATATCGACGATGCCCTTCATGCTAAACAGCTGCCAAACGGAAACTTTGAAGTTGGTGTTCATATTGCCGACGTCTCCAACTTTGTCAAGCCTGCCAATGCCATGGATACTGAAGCCAGTATACGAGGTACCACAGTCTATTTGGTTGACAAGCGTATCGACATGCTTCCGCCCCTTCTCGGTACAGATCTTTGCTCCCTCAAACCTTACGTGGAGCGATTTGCTTTCTCTGTACTCTGGGAGCTTAACGATGACGCCGATATCGTCAACGTTCGCTTCACCAAGTCTGTCATCAAGTCTCGAGAAGCTTTCAGCTACGAACAGGCCCAGCTGCGAATCGATAACGATTCTCAGCAAGACGATCTCACCAAAGGTATGCGCATGCTTCTCATGCTATCCAAGAAACTCAAGAAGAAGCGAATGGACGCCGGTGCCCTAAGCCTCTCTTCACCAGAAGTCAAGGTGCAAACCGAGTCTGAGACGTCTGACCCTATTGATGTCAAGACGAAGCAGCTTCTCGACACAAACTCCCTTGTCGAGGAGTTTATGTTGTTCGCCAACATCAGTGTTGCAGCCAAGATCTACGAGGCATTTCCCCAAACTGCCATTCTCCGTCGTCATGGCGCTCCCCCAAAGACTAACTTTGATGAGCTGTCGAACCAGCTCCGCACCAAGCGCGGCATGGAATTGCGTACTGATTCTAGTAAGGCACTTGCCGACTCCCTGGATCAATGTGTGGACCCCAAAGAGCCCTTTTTCAACACTCTCGTGCGTATCATGGCTACTCGCTGCATGATGAGTGCAGAGTATTTCTGCTCAGGAACGCAAGCCTATCCAGAGTTCCGCCATTATGGTCTTGCCTCCGAAATCTATACCCACTTTACCTCTCCAATTCGTCGTTATGCCGATCTTCTCGCTCACCGGCAGCTCGCTGCCGCCATCGACTACGAGGCCATTCACCCTAACGTCCGCAGCCGAGGACGTCTTGAGGCTGTCTGCAAGAACATCAACGTACGACACCGCAATGCCCAAATGGCCGGCCGGGCCAGTATTGCTTACTATGTCGGCCAAGCCCTCAAGGGCAAAGTTGCCGAGGAAGATGCATTCGTCATGAAGATCTTCAGTAACGGCTTCGTCGTCCTTGTTCCACGCTTTGGTACTGAGGGCCTGATCCGCCTCAGGGACCTGGCAGAAGCCGAGCCCGAGGCCGAGTATGACGCTGAGACATACACACTTACTACCAAGGGAAGCCGAGAGATTAAGGTGGAGCTGTTCCAGAAGGTCAGGGTTAGAGTTCGTGACGAGAAGGATGAGATGACAGGCAAACGCGGTGTCAAGATGGAGTTGATCGAGGCATAGAGATAGAAGACAAAAGCTGCGTTAGATCAGAGGCGCAAGGCATAATGCATAATCTACGGGTCACTTGGTGAACCATGTAGGAGTTTTAGGAAGACAGATTGGTTTTTTTTTTTTTACGAATGTATATGCACGGATATAACCCGTTCTACCAGCCATCCTTGAAACGCCAAACTTTCCAGTGAAGAACTCATTTTAAACCGTCCATCATTTTGCTGAACAAACTACACAAATATCTTTTTTTCCTCTACTGCTCCATAGCATCAGCGGTTTCAGCGCTGCCTTCGTCGTCGCCCCAGAGACCCTCTAGTTTAAACTCGGCAGCCCATTCGGTAACGATCTGCTTCTGATCAGCAGCAACCTCATCCTCGCCGGCGTTCTTGATAGCAGGCTTGGCGGCGGTAGCTGTGGACTCCACAGCAAGAACAGGGGGTTCAACCCATCCCTGGATACGGCCGTCCCGCCAGTCAGTCACGACTGTCATGGCAGCAGCAGCAAGGTTAGGAATACCACCACGGCCAAGACGGCCTCGCTTGCGGGCGACTTGGACGAGGAAGTCGGTAGTAACATCACCATCAGTACGATCAGGGAGAAGGGCAGGAATGTCGTAGACGTTTGTGAGTTTCTGCATGAGATCAGGAGAAGCTGACAAACGCTTCAGGAGAAGAGTAACAGCAGGAATTGGGTCATCGATCTGCTTGGGAGGGACGGCGTTGAGAAGAACCAGGTGAGCGTGCGCCTCGGTGGCGTTCTTGAGAGAGACGAGACCAGCGGACTGGGTTGAAGACGACGAAGGGAAGACAACACCAGGGGAGTCGAGAAGAGTAAGCTTGCTATCGATCTTGACGGAGCGAATGCTCGTAGTAACACCAGCCTCAGCACCAGCAGGACAAGCCTTTGAAGAGCTGCCGCCTTTGCCGCTCATCCTCGAGAGGAGCGCGTTAATAACAGAGCTCTTACCCACGTTGGGATAACCGATAACGCCTACGGAGACGGCCCGCTTGAGCTGGCGGCTGGCGGCAAAGCTCTTAAGAGCCTTGAAGAGCGTAGCAGAGGTGCTCTGGACGGTTAGGTCGCGGTGATTGAAGGTATGGGCGTTGGGGGCAGCGCTTGAAGCTCGGAGAGGCAGAGTTGGGAAGTATCGTCGAAGATAGACAAGCCAGTCTCGCAAAACCTTGGGAGGGATCAGATCGACCTTGTTGATAATCAGGATAAGTCGCTTGCCACCGGATGCAGCGGCCATGACCTGGCGCTCAACCTCGCGAGAACGAGTGCCCTCAGGATCGCGGGCATCGAGGACGTAGAGAACAACATCGGCCTGCTCGACGACTTGCTTGAAGACTCTGTCGTAGGTCTTTCTTGAGGAAGCTTGGCCAATGGACATCTCGGGGCCGCGATCGTTGTCGAAATCGTCGCTATCATCGTCCTCGTCCATACCATCGTCGTCGACGAGTTGTCGGTCATAGGTAGCAGCAGCGGCGCGAGCGCTTGCGATAAGGGCAGCCATGGGGTTCGACTCGTCGATATCCTCGTCCATTCCGTCGTCCTCGTCCATCTCGTCCATCTCGTCCATCTCGTCACCGACGTTGACCTGAACATCAGCCATGGCGGCCTCATCCTTGACCCCCGTCTTTGCAGCCTTGGCAAGCTCTTTTCTTCTTTGCGCCTCCTCGGCCTTCTTTAGGCGATTTTCCTCAATCTCCTGGAGCAGCTTCTCCTTATAAGGGAACAGATTGGGAATTCCGGGGTCTTTCTTTAGCTTTGATCGCCATTCTGGGTTCTTCTTTGCCAGCTTGCGCTCCTTCTTTTGCTTTGCGGCGGAGGCCTTTTCGATCTTGTGACGAAGACGAACTGGAGTTCGCTTAGACTTGGGTTCTGAGACAGGATTAATATGAGATTTCTTGAGCAAAGTGAGTCCTATTTTGACCTACTCTTGGGTTTGGTGATTGAGCCGGCCATTGTGAAGTTTTTGTCTTGGCTATGATCGGCCTGTAAGGTATTGTCTTGTCTTGTCTTGTCTTCACTGCAGAGACAGCCTTGACCAAAAGTTTGAAAAATTAAGTGGGATATATCAAATTCTGCCGCTTTATTTTTCAGACCGCCTTTCAGTATCCCACCTGGCAAGGTACGTACCGTCATCCATGGGAGCCACCTACCAGGTAGTACTAACTTACTAACTACTAGGTACTTAGGTACCTTAGTAGGTACCTAGCGCCCAGGTCCTAACTTGGACATGGGGACATCCATTATTAAAAATTCTGAAAAGTACTAATGTAAAACAATAAATTTTCGAGATTTCATGGTCAAGCAAATACTGGTTACGATTATACTCGGAACATTACATCTATTTATAACGCATCAAATATACCTAGTTAGTTATATGACAGTCAATTGGTTCAACTGCTTGTCAAACGTAGCATAGGTAGGTAAACAACCTACCATGAATTAATAACCCAGAAACAATCCGATCGAGTTCAGCCTTCTTCTCCATATTACTTACAATAAACTAATAGGCACATCAAGTGGTTGTTGTAGTTGGCTTAACCTAACTGCTAACCTAACCTAGGTACAGTCAGACAGACCCGAGACCCGATCAGAGAAACCCGAATACTCCAACATCCAATGGCATGCATATCTCAACATGATGAGTACAACAACTACTTCATCCCGAAATGCGAAAGTCACTGTCTTACAGATAACTAATCAACGATACCATTTTGTCTAATAATATATATATAATACACTCTTTATTTCTGTTTTCATCTTTCTAGCCTCAGCATACAAACACACATACACTCAACCTAAGATCACCCCAATTTCGCAGTCATGTCTTCAGAACTCAATCAACGGATTCAGGTAGAGCTCGACGCTACTACAGCTCGATACATCGCCCGTAACCCACGTTCTAAATCTCTCCATTACGAAGCCCTCAAATCAATGCCGGGTGGAAACACTAGAACTGTCCTCTATGCCAGTCCTTTTCCCATTGTGATCAAGTCTGGTAAAGGGCATCAACTCACATCTGAAGATGGACATACGCAAGTCATGAGAGCTCATATTGCAAAAGTATTCTCTAACAGATCATGCAGATATACAGATTTCACTGGCGAGTTCACAGCTGCTCTTTATGGACATTCCAACCCTATCATTCTCTCAGCTATTCGAGATGCCTTGGACAACGTAGGCATGAATGTCGGCGGCAACACAGCTCAAGAACAAATATTTGCCCGTGAACTCTGCAGCCGCTTCAATCTGGAGCATATCCGTTTCTGTAACTCGGGGACCGAAGCCAATATCCACGCTCTAGCAGCTGCAAGAGCTTTCACCAAGAAGAGAAAAGTGGTCACATTCGGGGGAGGATATCATGGTGCTGTGATAGGATTCAAAGGAGGAAAGCCAGAGGCAAACAACGTTGATTTAGATGATTGGGTAGTGGCCAGATACAACGATCTTGATAGTGCTCGGGCTGCTATTGAGAGCGAAGGTGTTGCTGCGGTGCTGGTGGAAGGCATGCAGGGCTCTGGGGGAGGTCTCCCTGGACACCCTGAGTTTCTTCAAGGCATACAAGAGATCGCCGCTAAGGTGAGTTGTGATACTCTTACTATCCTGTGTCATATACTGACTCGTATAGGCTGGCGTCTTATTCATCCTCGACGAAGTCATGACTTCACGTCTCTCTGGGGGAGGCATTTCAGAACTGAGAGGTCTCAAACCAGACCTGAAGACCTTTGGGAAGTATCTTGGCGGAGGTCTTGCATTTGGTGCCTTTGGTGGTAGAGCAGACATCATGGCGGCCTTTGATCCACGATCGTCAACCGCCCTCTCACATTCCGGCACTTTCAACAACAACACTCTGGTGACACACGCTGGCCACGCTGGTCTTACTAAGATCTACACGCCTAAGGTTGCAGTTGAATTCACGGAATTTGGTGATGATCTCAGAGAGCGTCTCAATGCGGTGACAGAGCATACAAGAGTGGTCTTCACTGGTATTGGTACCATTATGGGAGTGCATTTTCCCAAGGATGGTACTCGTGTATTTGAACGATCTGGAGAAGTCGAAGAATTCGATGCTCTGAGAGACCTTTTTTGGCTCGAGATGATGGAGGAAGGCTTTTGGATTGTGCGCAGGGGTTTCATGGCTTTGGTGCTTGACACTCCAACGGCTGAGTTTGATAGGTTTGTTGCTTGTGTTAAGGCGTGGGTTTCCAAGCGTGCGGATTTTGTAAAGCTGTAATCACGGCCGTTATTACCCATGAATCCTATACTACGGCATTGGATAAATAAATGAATAGTATTCTCATTGCGTTGTTTTACAGAGGATTATTAAAAAGCATTATTCCCATAACAAGCAAGGTTAGGATTGCAAATCAAGTATAACACAGCGACTTTTTTAAACACAATAACCTTCATCACATTAGAGTTATCAACAGGTCATATAAGATAGTACCTACTACCTAGGTAGGTAGGCGATATAAGTTATCGAGATGCATATAGTTTCTGATTGGTCAGCCACTCTACTATACTCTCCACATAATTCTTCACCTAACGTTACATACCTTAGTACCTACCAACGATCCGAGTCCAGGTACACACACCTACGCTTCTTTCCACCTCAGCCTCGCGTCAACCAATCTTCCACTTCCATCTCAACCATCCTCGTCCTTGATCAACAGCAAGCCGCATAAAAAACACGATGGATTTCCAAAACCGCGCCGGCTCGAAATTCGGCGGCGGCGGCGTCGCGTCTCAATCCGCCACAAACGCCGACCGTCGCGAACGTCTTCGCAAACTCGCCCTCGAGACCATCGATCTCGACAAGGACCCTTATTTCTTCAAAAATCACGTTGGCTCTTTTGAGTGCCGTCTCTGTCTCACTGTTCATCAGAACGATGGGTCATATCTCGCTCACACGCAGGGCAAGAAGCATCAAACCAACCTCGCCCGTCGCGCTGCTCGAGAGCAAAAAGAAGGTCGCCAAGGCGCGGTTGACCCAGCTACTGGTCTGCCCATCGGAGTCACGGGCGCGGGCTTCTCTCAGCGCCGTAACGTCGTCAAGATCGGTCGCCCCGGATACAAGATCACAAAGATTCGCGACCCGGTCTCTCGGCAGCAGGGTCTGCTCTTCCAGCTTCAATATCCCGACGCAACACCCGAAACATCACCCAAGTGGCAAGTCATGAACGCCTTTACGCAGCACGTAGAGGAACCCGACAAGAACTTCCAGTACCTACTCGTCGCCGCCGAACCCTACGAGACGGTTGGCTTCAAGATCCCCGCCCGCGAGCTCGACAAGCGCGAGGATAAGCAGTTTGCATTCTGGGACCCGGATGCCAAGGAGTATTGGATTCAGGTTATGTTTATGACTGAGCGTGAGGAGCGGTTCAATGCAGCTCCTGGATTGACAGCACGGAGGTAATGGTGTATATTTATATACCCTCTAGTGGTCAAGGACATGGCCATATATGTATGTTGGGAGTAAAGAAAAGGATATCCGGGTCACGGGATGGCGTTACGGTTTTTGTGCAATAATACGATATTCGTTACGCAGACAGCATAGGGACCCTTTTGGTGCCATGTATGAGCAACTAAGGCTCATCATTTAGGATTAGTAGTCAGTCTGCTTCGGGTGATATACCTCCTGATGAACTTGAGGCTTGCCGGGAATGATAGCCTGGGTTCAATCGCTATGTCATACCCAACACAGTTCAGCTACCATCCACATTTCATAATACATAGGGGTACAATTGCTTTTGTTTTATTATTATTGGCTGGTACAGCAATGTCTGGAAACCTCATCTTGTTACATGCCCCGTATAATGCAAATTACAGACAGCAAACATGCTCACCACCACCTGGTATGCCCTTCGCCTGAACCAGACTTGCTACCATACATACAAGTATCATAAAAAAATGCGTCGAAACAGTCAAGGACTCAACAACAAAGGACAGGCCTAAAGGGCCAACGGGGATCGCTTTGTCTATAGTGCCATGAATAACTGCTTGAGAGACGGCTCATTGTACTCGTATGGATTGCCGCTCCTTTCCTATCGAGAGCGAGGAAAAGCCCGTTCACAGAACTGAGCTGCTTCGTGAATAAACCCATGCTGCAAGCCAAAAAGAAAATCGCCATCCATTTATCGGAAGTTGTTATCAAATCGTTTGAATGTGTAGCCGATGAATGGCAAGCTCATCTCGGGAGACTCCTCAACCTTGTGGCCTTGCTGGATGGCCTGTGCCTTGAGGACAGTGGCATTGTCAGTCTGGTCAATCTCATCGGTAGGGAAATAGGTAGTGTCGATGTTGGAGGTCAAGCGAGGCTCAAAAGGCGCGCGAATGCGGCGCAGGCTATCAAATTCTACGCCGCGGAAGAAGGCATGGGCCTTGATTTCGTGGGCACCACCACGGCCGAGGCGGTTCTCTGTGTTACAGACCATGCTGTTTTCTGTTAGTGATATGTCTTTCAAGTATACCCTTAGATGACTGCCTTACCTTCGGATCAGATGCTCCGCATCGGTGCCCAGTGTGATATCATCTGGGAAGTACAATGTCTGTCTCCAGTTGACGATCTTGCGGTATGTGTCATGGCTGTCTTCGGCGCAGAACGGGGGCCAGCCGACAAGACACTCGAACATGATCGTACCCAGAGACCACCAATCACAGTCAAAGGTGTAACCATGGCCAGTGAAGATCTCAGGGGCAATATAGTCGGGAGTTCCGACGGTGGAATACGCCATCAGTCTTCGGGATCGTCTCCAATCATTAATCTGAGATCGGTTGCTGACAGTCAGGTTGATTTGATCAAGGGCAACCGAGTTACGGTCACGCGGCCTGTTAGACCGGCCCTGCAACAGCTGCTGATAATAGTTGTTGTCATGAAGTCTGTGAAAGCCCGTTGACAAACCGAAATCGGTAAGTTTGACGTGGCCGCCACGATCGAGAAGAATGTTGTCAGGCTTAATGTCACTGTTTCAAAGTTAGACGGGTTTCAGGGAGGACAAAGGAATACACAATGTGGTACATACCGGTGAATAAAGCCAAGTTTGTGCACGGCCTCGATAGCAAGGACAATCTCTGCAATGTAGAAACGAGTGATGTCTTCCGAGAAGATCTCGTACTTGATAAGCATGGTCATCAAATCTCCACCGGGCAAAAACTCCATCAGCATGTAGAGGAAGTATGAGTCTTGGAAGGTGGTGTAAAGCTTCACCACCCAGGGACTGTCGGACTCTGCGAGAATGTCTCGTTCTGACCGAACGTGTGCAAGCTGGTCCTTCTTGAACATTTCTGTCTTTATCAGAGACTTCATAGCATAAACCTTGCCATCTCCCTTCTTCTGCACGAGCTTGACCTCTCCAAAGGCACCCTTTCCGATGATCTTGACGGTGTTGTAGTTCTCGGGCTTGTCTTTGGTACGGAGGAAGCGCAGGTACTGGCCTTCCTTTCTGCCAGCGGTGGACCAGAGCTGCTCACGTCTAGCGGCACCCTGGGAGGGATCTTGGAGCTTCTGCTCCAGTTCACTTTGTCTGTGGGTGGTTATGAATTAGCTGCGCAGTTCTTAAGAGATTGGGCACATGTTCCATACCTTTGGTTGCGCTCGCGTGCACGCTTGACACTATCCTTAAAAAAGTCGGCGGCGAGCTGCGAACACTTCTTTTGGTTGCTGTTGGCATTGGTACCATATCGATCAGGGTTTCGCTCGGGCGCGCGTTGGAATTCTTCTGCGGAGGCAGAGCCTTGGGTAGGCATAGGAGGGGCGTTCATGTAGCTGTTGTAGCCAGGCTGCTGCCCTGCACTGCCAGCGGTTCTAGGACGCTGGGCTGGCGAGGGACCACGAGCATAGCCCTGCGCTCGAGCAGCACCTCCGAGGTTCTGGTGAGAGAACTGGTGGGCGAGGCCGGTGTTAGGATCGTTGGTGCCCGGAGTATTAGATCGTGGTTGGTACCCAGTAGAGTGACTATGCTCAGGGTGCTGCTGTTGCTGGCCGCCATACTGGGCATATTGGTTCTGGGCAAAGTAGCCCTGGGGCGCATATCCACCAGCATACTGCTGCTGCTGTTGGGCTTGAGGCTGCATTCCACCAGGCTGTTGGCCAGAAGCTGAAGGGAAAACCGGTTGGGGGAAGGTCGAAGGTGTAGTGGGATAGGCGGCCCTGTCCGAGGCGGTCAAACGGTCGTTGCCATTGCCAAAGTTGAGGTAGAGGCGATTGTTATTGTTGTTAGGATCCATCTTACCCGGCTGCAGTGTCTTGGTCGCCTCGTTTCGCCCTTTACCGTATCGACAAGTTGGTAAGCAACTCTTGAAGAGGTGATGGAAAAGAATCAAGACTGAGGTGGGAGTCGAGATGGTGGACAAGTTTCAGGGGAGGGACAAGTCCAGGGGCTGTCCAGTGGAGGGGGAGCGAGGGGCGCGCGCGGGACTTGAGCTACCTTACCTTGCCGCAGGACGCAGGTAGGTGAGCAAGTACCTTCCAAGGTACCGACGGGACTATCCTACCTAGGGAGTACTATAGGTTGGATAGTAGCACCAGAGCCACCTCTGGCGGAGCACCAAGGGACTCGTGCACGGTTGGTGAAGGTCTCAGATTGGATGAGAAGATAAGCGGAATGAAGGAGTGAGGGTGAAGAGAAAAGAGTTGAAAGAGAGAAATGTTTCCGAAGAAAAACAACAGATGTACCTAATTGGGGGGTTTTGTTTGGGCCAAGGTAGCCTCCACTGCGAGCGATCACGTATGACAGATGCTGCCACCACTGCTGCCAGCCTGCCACTATCACTCACTACACTCCAGCTATACCTACTGAGGTGAGTCGAAACGTGCAGGGATTGCTCGTCTCTCCTTCGTTTTGGCTTAGGTTCAGGCAAAGTCCAAGCAACCGTCAAAGTTGGCGGTTAGCGGTTGGCACACGACGGGCCGTGAAAGGGAAGGGAGCTGGATTGGTTCCATTGTTTTGGGGAAGAGATCCGAGGGGTCAATGCCTGAGGGGTCTCATGGAACTGAAGGAGAGCGGGCCGGAGCAGTTTAGCTTAATCACCTAGCGGTCTTTAGTGAGTGAACATGATTCTGAGATGAGCGCTGTAGCTGCCCAGGTGCTGCAGTAAACCTTGGATATGCTAACTGGAAATGGAACTTGACTCGCCCATTGGATTGACTATCGGCAATATTTTCTCTTGCATGTGGGAAAGTTCAACATTTGAAGCGGAACCTACAAGTGCCTCATACAATGGAAGTGCCTGGCGTGCGTTATGATAAGGTTATCACAAATGTCCACTTGTGTATCTGGGAAGCAAGCCACGAGATCAATCCTTCGCCCATCGACGTTTTCTGCCATATATCATAAATAATGGGAGATTAAGTAGCAGCTCCTATCTCCCATCTTACACAAATTGCATTTCAGGCTATCCTTGCCAAGAGACCCCTCAGGGGCTGAACCCCTGCTGTTGTGTTTCCCCAGATGTTGCTGTTTGTGGTAGTATTCCTGGGCCTCAGGTGAACCTGTCACCTGCATGGCATGTACAAGGGACCTTTCAGCCTCTTAAGTATTTCTCATATGGTTGTCACCAGAGAATAAGTAGGACATGGAATTTTCCTCCATGATCCACCAACTATTTCGCCTAGTCCTCACGTTATATTAACCTGGAACCCTTTAGTAGCATTACCACATGTAACATACCCACGATGTCTCCCGTCGGCTTTGATTACAATTACAATGGCTGCTTGTGTTTCCCACATGGCAATTCAGTGGTCCTTGTTCAGATAAAATCCTGGAGCCCAATCGCAATTTCTTGGCCCTTTCACTCCTGATTCAGGACTGAGAATGATCAATTGCAACCCAGAGGAGAGACTCAACAACAAGAATTATTTAGACCTTCAAAGTCTGACCTTAGTCTAGCCATACCCAAGAACGAAAAGGCAAGGTTCCCACCGTTTCTAGAACGCGAATATAAGGGCGAGTTGAGTCCATGAGGAAAATGCAGATTTGTCCACAACAGCTTCACCACTAAAAATGATGCTGAATCAAACTTGAAATAAGAAAACCAATTTCAATTATCCAATACAGATCCATAATACAAATAATCGTTAATTACTCCTTGAAATGCTTCTTCTTGTCTACTAACCTAGGTGCTCATAGGACTGACACTGGCCGGAGCCGAAGTATTTCCATTCCGGCCTCCGGGCATCATCGGAGCCTCTTATCGCTTATCGTCATTTTTTTCTTCCAGAGCTCCAACATCACGACAAGGCCAATATCAAGCCCCTCGCTGTCCCGCGGTTTATACGGCTCGAATACTTCGGCGATTTCCATCTCGGGCTTGCGGCTCTCATAACTGACGCCGCTGAAGTCCCTAGACAGACACAATGGCCGAGTCCAGCCCTTCAGCACAGCAGCCCGCTGATGGCACAGGCGCAACCTACAAGGCACCCAGTCCGAAGCCGAAACAGAACCCAGCTCTGCGAATGATGGGTTTGCCAAGTCTTCCTCGGAAACTCCCCTCGCGCAACTGGCTCATCTTCTGGGCTATTACTGGTACTATCTCAGCTGCTATTATTTACGACAAGCGCGAGAAGAAAAGGGCTACCGCAAAGTGGAAACATGCCGTCGCCCCTCTCGCAAAGGACATAATCCCCTCAGCGAGCCAACTTCCTAGAAAATTGACTGTTTACCTCGAGGCGCCCCCCGGAGACGGTTTGCGGGTTGCGCAGGATCACTTTATCGAATATGCGAAGCCAGTTCTCGCCGCATCTGGTCTTGACTGGGAGTTTGTTCAGGGAAGACAACAGGGTGATGTGAGAGCTGCTGTGGCAGAAAAGATTCGTCGAGAGAGGAGGAAGTATGAACGACCAGACGAGGAGGACCTTCAAACAGACGAAGCCGTAACGGAGTCACTAAGGAAAAAGAACAAAGTACCAGACTATGAGGGTGTCAAGGGCGATATTATATTCGGCTTGCATACATGGAAGGAGTACATGAGAGGGTTACACGAGGGCTGGCTTGGCCCTCTTGACCCCCCTGCAAAACCCGAGGCCTTAAAGCCTGTTGCTGCCGAGGCATCTGAGACCCCCAAGGTTGAGGACGAGCAATCCGAAGAAAAGAAAGATGAGAAGAAGGATGAGAAGAAACCCGAACGACCTCCCCAACCGATTCCCTACAACAGCACCGCCGATTACTCCCTCGC
Organism: Fusarium sp. NFCCI 5145; assembly: GCA_033439405.1. Classification (NCBI taxonomy): domain Eukaryota; kingdom Fungi; phylum Ascomycota; class Sordariomycetes; order Hypocreales; family Nectriaceae; genus Fusarium; species Fusarium sp. NFCCI 5145. Next base: position 108,882 of record JAWDHB010000320.1, read on the forward strand.
CAGTCTCCCTCCTCAAATACCCACCGAATTCTCTCCCGCAAATCCCATCCCTCTTCCCCACCGCCTCGGCTTCCGTCACACCCTAGTCCGTCTGAACCGCTTCTTCAACCGTCGTAAGCTCGCCGATGAAATTGGCCGCGAAGTCGCCGCTGTTTGTTTCGCTGCCTCATCCCGCGACTGGCGCGAGGCCGATGGCCAGTATGAGCAGCAGCTCGTTCTCAAGCATGAGGAGAACGACTGGGTCAAGTCAGTCTGGAAGCCCGAAGAACCTGCTAAGCAAGATGATGACAACTCTGCTACTGCACCTGCTGAGCCCCCCAAGGAGAAAATTTGGCCTGCGCCTATCGTCATCGACCCTCGGCTGGCACAACGCATGCGACGCTTTGAGATTGCCCCTGAAGATGAGATCCGCGCCGCTCAGATCAAGGTGTCCGAGGCTGAGGTTGAAGGTTGGATCAAGGGAAGCTTCCGCAGCTTGTGGAACTACACTGTTGAGTCAGTGACGGCCAAGCCCATGCGACCCAATGTCGGTAATGTAGACAGCGACGAGTAGAACGAGACATTGTTCGTGATATAAAAAGGGACGCGGTATGAGGTAGCACCGCTGTGTAGTTTCATGTACTATTACAATTACTGTTAGGGAGAGCATCTCATGATCTATGGTCCAACTTTTTGTATATTATACCAGGCGAAGGGCTGGTGCCCACGTAGCATTTATGATAGAACGAGGGACGATATTTGCAGTATGGCCTGCTATGCTCTATGATCCCAAGGCATTTACTCCTCTTCATTGCATGACCTAGGCGTTCCTGTTCTCCCTTGGTGCCTTGCTGCAATCGTCTTCATCTGAGTCGCTCTCATAACCCACCAATGCCAACCCCTTCTTCTCAGGGACTTGAGCAGCTGGTGGAGCATTTTCTTTTGGCTTTTCCTCTGTATTCCAGCTTATATCTTCAATTGCCTTTGCATCCAGCTTGCTAGTCTGCTCGGTGACGCTCACCTTTCGTCTCAGACCCTTAACATCTTTCTCCTTATTGCGCTTTCTCTTGCGGCCAATCTCCCACGACTCGCCTTCATGTTGAGGATCAGCGGGTTCATCTTGACTAGCATCACCCTTTTGCCGCTCTCGAAATGCTTTGAGGCCTTCTTCCGTCTCATGTTTAACGCGTTCTTCCTCAGCACGCTTGTTGGCGCGTATCTCGTCCAGAAACTCTATCTCGTCATCATCCAACGCGCGAAACTGATTGCGTAACTTCGTCTGCTCTTCAAACTCAGCTTGCTTCGCAGCTGTGGTTTCCTGATTAGCACTGTGGTATCACATTGTGAGAGAAGTCTTACCTTTGTTTGCCTGGAGAACGTCGTACAAGCTCTTTTCGCCTTCTCCTGTAGCTGCCTTGATCCGCTGCTCCTCACGCCTCTTTCTCTCAGTCTCCAACTGTTGCTGGACAGCTTCCCATTCTTTTGATTTCGCAGAAGCGTTCAGGGGCTGGCCAGTGGTTGGCTCTGTACCATTGGAAACTTTCGACATCTCTCCGGATGAGCCGATCTTGCCAGCCGACACGAAGCGGTTGGACATGATTTCACACGAGTCGTAGTAATACGTTTGGAGGTACACGTATAAGGGGAAAATAAAGAGGGAAATTGTACGAATAATATTAAGCCATGCCTGGAGGAAGGTTGGAATATCAAAGTTGAGCATCACTGATACTCTTTGACTATCCGATAATCTGCCGGGCAACGAACAACGGCTGAGCTGAATCATCATACTTGCTAATGATCACCAAACAATTAACGTAGGTGAATGATTGATAAAATGAGTTGTCTGTCTTATCTTTGTATTCTAATTTTAGCAAGTCTATGTATATGCAAGAGGTGCCTTGCGAGCACTCTTTGCAAAGGAAGATGTCGGGTGTGATCTAACCTCACCTCTCATTTGAACCCTATTATCTTGAGGGTATTATTCCATCATCATGATGTTCACGTATCGTGAACTTTGCAACAAACCACCATTATTTACTTGAATGGTCTGTCGCGACACAAGCCATTCAAGTCACCAGGAAGAAAGATTGCTTTCAACACCTTTTATTTGCGCACATCGTACACAAAAACAACTACCTATGAACAGCTCTGAAGGCTGAAAAATACATTCGGGTTGTTGATTAGCAACATCAAGGTTCAAAGCAGCTGATGTTTGCAGGCTGCATTGGTTCGTGCCCTTAAATGTTGCTCAAATTTTCCGTAAGAATCGTACCAAGTCGTGAAAAAAGATGATAGCAAAAAAAAACAAATTCGACGGTATAATGGTTCCATTAAGCCGACGCGATGAAAAGAAGGTGCCCCAACACCCCGTTGGTGACATCCCACCACAATGTCCGGCACCGCAACCTGTGAAAGACAAAGAGTCAAGAGCACGACACTCCTTTTCCTTAGCGGCGTCGACTGTAATCATCTCCAGGTTGGAGTTATGGCAGTAACGACGCGCAAGGAAGCACAAACAATAATATGATATCAAACCCTATGATCAAATGATCAAATCCAAGTCCTTTGTTTTACCCGCTGAACGCAATGCATAACCCCGTCGTGTGAGCCCGTTTCCTGTGGTCAAAATCCATATCTGCCACTTGCAATAACAAAGCAAAAAGAAAAAAAAAAGTGAAATATATACCGCCCTCAAGATTTATGTCGCATAGCTCCGTGTGTATCCGACTTAACATACTTGAATCGAATCAAGTGTTGTTGTTGAACTGTGCCATAACAAAAGATCATGAGGAAGAAGATGGTCAAGACAAATTATGACCAGATGTGAGCAATCCTGTGTTTACCACAGAATCTTGTATTGAGCGAGTGCCAGAGACAAGGCCTCGCTGCATCGCCATCTATATGAGGATGTACTGCGCTCGAGTCTTTGGTCGAGTCGACTCATCATCCGGGCCGAACCGAGTGGCGTTGTGCCCCAGTTGACAATTTGCTGGGTGCGGACGGGACGAAACGAATGGAACCGCGCGCAGGAGCCTTTGGAAACCGAAGAAACCGCAAGTCTATCGAACCGGGACCGTGTAGTGTAAAATGAAAAAACCGAACGCCGATTATGACCATTACAGAGCATATAACCAATAAAACAATAAGGAAAGTATCACGAGATCTGGACATGACTTGGAGTGATTGTGCCTTGCTGACTCGTGATGAGTTTCAACAGGCCATCCATATCGCGTCATCCAGTCGTGACTGTCGAGTGAAATCCTGAGAATGATCCGCCGAAAGGTCATGTTATGAACAATTTTGTCGTCCCTGGGGTATCTGAATGCGAATTTATCGTTCTCGGGATGCGTGTGATAAAAAAGGAAATCGTGACCGTAAAAAATGAGAACCTTGTAAAAACTTTTTTCTTCTTTCCAAGACCGAACCTGCCCTCGATCGAGAGCCATTATTGTGAAAATTTTGAGAGAGAAAAGCGTTCAACCCATGACAGGTTGGCTGTAGCCGTGAGGCACAAAATAAGGAACCTGCTGCTTCATGGGGTTTACGCACTCAGCACAACTGCACTCAGCAAGACCGTGTTGTTCCCACATGTTCTGGGAGTAGGAGTAGTGTCCACTGTAGGAGTTGTGGCGAGAGTTGGGATAGAAGGTGGTGTGAGCAGGAGGCTGAGGGTAACGGGTGGCATACTGAGTAGCAGCCTGTGAAAACCACTCGTTGTAGCGCTCATTACTCGATGTAGCAGACATGGCATAGTCTGGGGTGCCATATCCAGAATCGGGAGGCGTGAGAGGGGCACCCCAAGAGGCTTGGCCCCAGCCAGACTCTCGTGGTCGATAGCTCTGCTGAGCCTTCATGGCCTGGTAACGCTCGTACTCGGCCACCTGTTCCTGAAGGTAACGCGAATGAGGAGACTGACGATGACCAGAGTATCTGGCGATCTCGGTGTCGATGGCAGGGACAATAGATGCAAGCCTTTCGCGGCTGGCCTGAGCGACCTGTCGCTTCTTCATGTCCTGCCAATCACGCCAGTTCTCGAGCCAAGCCTGGTAGTCCTTGCTCAGATCGAGGTTGACATACAGACGCCAGCCCATAGACTCGACCCACTCAAACTCGAGTGAGTTGAGTTCCGACACGGCAATACCGCTCACCTCGGACCAAGAGCGATTCTGGAAGGTGTTGTCATCGAGAAACTTGCTTCCCAGAAGCAGAGAAACAGTCAGGTAGCGCCAGACCTGACCCTCCGAGGCCTTGTAAGGACCCTGTCCCTTCAAGGTGTTGATTCTCTTGGCGAGATAATTCATTCCAAGAAGAATGGTGGTGCTGGGCAGTCGTGTCGAAGTGAGGATCTGAGACACGAACTTACGAAAGGGCGAGGTCACAGCAGCCTCAGGTGTAACAACGCGAGTGGCCATCTCGGCAACGTACTCGGACATCATGTCGACCTCATAATCGAGGACGGCACACACGCCTCCAGGCATGATGAAAGAATTGGGGATGGGTCCGACGAAGATCGGAACGCGACCTTTGTCGGAGGATGGAGCGAGTTTAGGGCCGTCGAGCGAAACTGTGGGTTTATACCACAGTCAATACGGTCCCTGAGAACGTGAGCGGGAATTCGAGCGTAAACGTGAGGCCGAGTCGATAATTAATCGACAAGAAATCAGTAGGCGGCTCCGGCCATTTACTGGTGTGTTCTTTCGCGGAGCAAGGCGATAGGCACGGGTAAAACGTATATAGAGACGAATCGTGATGACTCGTGTCGACTCGAGGTAATGGTCAACCGAATGGGACCGAAATGGAATTGCTTTTGTCGTGAAAAGGAATAAAATCAGCGTCGATGGTATGTATGAAACCCTGCGAGTCTCAACAATCCGAGCAGTCTGCATACCCAACAGTTAGTAATCGTTCTTGGGTACGTCGATATTACGTCGAAAAATGAGAATGGTCCAGTTGTCTGTCAAGAGCGTTGGGATCGAAGGAGTATAATCGAGACGTTTGGTGGGCTAGATAGACACTCGCGTTGATAATGCATTTAAAAAGGGCAATGAGAGACGTATTGCGGCGGACAATTCAACGTCGACTGCATAAGCTCAAAAGTCGTTCGTTGGTCGGTTGAAAATGGTAGGGCTAGTCGTCTCTACACAGGCGGGAGCGAAAGCAGAATGGTACTCACCAAAATGAGAGAAGACAATCGTGCGGGAGCAAGGAAACGTATTGGAGGAGAAAGAAATCCTAGAACCGCAGATCCGAAAGTTGCTGTTGAGAATAACACTCGAGGTCGAGGCTCAGAACGATTCGGAGATATGCAGCCTAGTCTGCAACGGCGGCGAGCTGAAGAGACACGGACGGGCAGGGAGAGACTCGCGCGAGAAAAAGACCAGAACCCTAGCGTCGGCAAACCAAATGAAGGCCTACTGACTTATAGTTGTCAAGGAATTCGGAGGATTCGGTTTCTATCGTGGAGAGAGGATGAGGAAGAGGGTAGAGGATGAGGGAAGGAAAAAGGAAAAAGTAGGATGAGGGTGGAGGAGGATGAAAGAAGAGAAAGGCCAGGGCAGGGACAGGAGAAAGATGGGTAGGTTGGCTTGGATGGCAAGATGGGGAGATGGGGATGGGATGGGGATGATGCACTGCGGCAGGGCCCAGTTCAGTGTGTGCGTGCAGTGCAGTAGGTACCTACTGTTGCAGGCAGCGAGTGAGTGTGCAGTTAATGTGGAGGTGGGCGTGGCAGGTTGAAGAGTCCATGAGAGGTTAGGGTGGGCTTCAGGTCAGGTTGGGTGTTCGTTCCTCCACTGTTGCGTTGCGTTGCAGTGAGCCCAGGTGAGTCTGGGAGGGAATGAGTAACTTGGTGACTTGTACCAGAAATGACAAGCATCAGAGTACGAGTACGCCGCTTTGTCCAAGCCAAGCAGCATAAATTGTCGTAGCAGTAACGGTCTCGGTACGTAGCCAAGACAAGCGTAAACGTACAGCCAGCGTAGCGTAGCAGTGCCCGACAGTTGCAAGGTCCCCAGTCACTTCACTCCCAGCCAGTTTTCTCCTTGGGTGAAAGAGCCAGGCCAACGGGAGTGAACTGGGTGGATTCGAGATGGGAGAATGGTGGTCCTCGTTTTCTAGCGACTGCACCCCCTAGCAAGCCTAAGCCTGCAAGCCCCAGGCGATGCACCTCACGACCTACGCACGGAGCACAAGTGACGGCGGCGGGCATGGAGCAGCGGAGCAAGCAGCGAGTCAACGACGAGCGAGCACCGAATCCTGAACGGCTAATCCATGTGGAGGACCGGAAGACCCTAGCCAGGGCGGGCGGGCTGGCTCCAGAGGTGGGCCACCGGCTTAGCCAAGTACCTCTGAGCCCGTCCCGCCAGCCAAAGTGTACCTCTGGCTTTGGGCTGGGCTGACCGAATTAGCGAATGACGGTTGGAATTCCAAGGGGCCCAGTCAAAGGAGACAGAAGTGGCGCCCTCCGTTGGATGGACGGGACATGGACAAGGACGGGATGCGTGAGAAACCCAGCAGAACCATGAGTGGAACTTCATTCAACAAACTGGCCAAACAGAGCACCCTCTGTCATGAAGCCCTAGGTGGTCACCACCACATCCACCGTGGTTGTGCGTCAACTTGCTTTACCTAGCCGCGTATGGAGTACACACAGTACTCTCTTTATGTGTACGCAGTACCTTGCCTCATGCCTAGCAGAGTCTTACCCGCCTTCGAGGCAGTTTTTCACTCACTTAAATTGTCAGTCAATAAACTAGTCATCAGAAGGTTGCTTAGGAGTCATATGAGTCAGCCATCCACATCTTCCGAAATGAAAACACACGGTCTGGAAGCAGGCAGACGAAGCGATCTCGTTGTCTATTGAACCAGAAACCCGGAGTCTTCGGTGCAAAAAGGGTTCGTCCATCTGCAAAGGCAACCAGGTAATACAGACAGTACCCAAGACCTATCTAGCCATCCGTCTCAGTGGTTCCACCCTGCCTTGACCTGGTCGCCCTAGCGCCGCTTTAGACGAGAGATCCACAGAGCCTTACATACCAACCAATTGCCAGCTCAGTGGCTGATCCAGGGTATCTTCGCGCGGCTCGATGGAGAGAACGAGAAGGCGGACTTTAGGATCTGGATGTCCTGATGAGGACAGGATGCTCGCTATGATGACGAGAGTACCCCCATGCAAACCAGTAATTTCTACCATTCTAGCCTTGTCATGATGCCTCTGACAGACAGACTGATACAGCAGGTACGGTACTGTGCTGAGAGTCATGGGAACTCGCACCGCCTTAGCTTTCATTTCATTTCCATCCATCCCTGATGGTGGCCAGCCTGGCGTCGACTCCGAGGCGGCAGTGGACGCTATTTCTGGCATGGCGACTCATACTGTAAAGTAAGCCCTCCTGGCCCTCACCTGATCCGAGCCATCAGGGGCCAATTTTCGGAGAGAGGCGAAGTCCTCCACTATTATTGTGACGGTTGGACGGGACATCGATCAGTATATACGGACGTATAGAGACTTTTGTCAGGCTGCAGATATTCAGTCAGACACAGAAATCCTGTAGCATCCAACAATAGCATAGCAGCACCTTGCAATTGATTGAGTTAGGTCTTCCTATCTTCTCTCTTCTCTCTTCTCTCTAAATTAATTAGTTTCAAGGGCCCTTCTTAACCGGGCTGCTAACCTCCTGATTCTATTCTTACTGTACAGAGGACTTAGGACTTACAGTACCTTAGGTAAGCTAGTAAGTACAGTACAGTAGGTACCTACCTAGTCTTCCTTACAACCATTGGATCCATGATGATCCCTCGGAAGGTCAGGACAAGATTTGACTGCAACAATTATATCGAACCAATTGCCGTTGCCGCATTTTGACCAGCCAGCCAAAAACATAGGATGGGTAGTGTGACAGTTGCTACGCTTGGGGTGGTTGGAATCGGAGTTGTCTGGAGACGTCACTAGCAATGCTAGCCATGGAAGCCACTGCCAGCCTTGCCCTTTTTCATGCTCAGATTGCTCCTGCCATGGATGCTCGTGGCTTAAACCGTCGGGTCTGAGCAGGGGAGGAAAGGGTGCTTCAGAAAGAAGCGCGCCAGATGGAAATCTCTGTGTGGCCACTGACTGCTCGCCTGCATGTTCTTTCCCCCATTCGTCCAGCTCCGCCATTTTTGACACGACGTATTTTAATAGAAGATTTAAAATATAAAAAAAAAAAATCTAGTTGCCTGAAAAAAAGACTATTGTCGTCACCATCTTTATTGTTTCTTCCTCCAATGCCGATCAGAACCACTTTTGGCGTTCTCTGACTCTACCCGTACTCAGACGATACATATGCGTAGTAGGAAAGCAATATCCGCATTACACACGTAGCTCATTTTGAGACGCCAGGACTACTTGGACCGTGTTTGATTAATCAAATCAAATGCAAATCAAGCAACGCCAGCATTAATAACAAACAACAACGACAACAACCCTCAGAAACATGAAACCGTCTTGTCTCGGTGCCTCGACTAGTCCTGGTCATGATCCTTCAAGTTGTCTTCATCCGATATGGTTGGTCAGCTCACCTCTTCCAGCCAAAATGATGCAGCAAGTTGATGGTGGCCCACTCTCCCTATTGAGGCGTGCTTCCAGAAAACCTTTCCTTGAGAGATTTGACCTCAGGTACGAAAATACCGCGTCCTGCAGGGATCACCTCCGCCGATGATCAGAAGAACTCACCGTTCTCGAGACCCGAGGCAGGCGACTAAGATGCAAACACTGCAAGACACTAGCTATCACCTCAAGAGCCACGCCTCCAATGTGGATCCAGGGTTCTTTGATCCGCTGTCCATCACTTTTGAGCATGCTAGCCGTTCGCCGTTCTTCAAAGTCAATGCCCTTGTGGAACAGGTTTGGCTTTCAGAATCGGTCGTGCTCAAAGAAATAGAGCGTTGGTCAAAATATGTTTCCTGATCTACGACTGGCCCACTAACGCTCAGATTCGAGATACACACAAGCATTTCTGGATATGCCAGCTCATCACACAACTGTCAAACCCAATAGATGCACCCAGAAAGACGGGTAAGTATTTGACGAACGACTACAGAGGCAGTGACACTCCATCCTCCCCTCTGATGTCCAGTCACATTTAACCTGCGATAGATCAGCCGCTCGTTATGTCTCTCCGATAAAACACCAGAACCTGCATCGAGAATATTACTAGCACCAATTTTTTGGGCCGAATGAGCTTATTAATCTAGGGATGCGGAGAGAAATGCCTCAGGTCCACCATCGATGTTGTGTTAATCGAGTGTGGTGCGGGCGTCTGAGCCAATCTACTTCAAATACCCCTTCCTACCATGCCATCCAGCACCTCGTCGACTTGGTCGACAGCTGCACTGGAGTGGATTCGTGATGGCAGAGACGTACATACGTAACAGACTCTCCTCGCCCAAGACGCTCACCGCTGTTGTCTTCAACCAATGCCACAAGCTGAGCACTCCAAGCCCTGTTCTGGGAGATTTGGATCCACTGGCCAGGGCAGCAATCGCTGCAATGCAGGCGAGCCAATACGTAGCGCCGCTCCCCAGGAAATTAGCTGGTCAGTCATTTTCAACAGTCCTGGCCAGGTTGCCATGTGAGCGAGCGCCATGGCTTGGCTCTGGTTAATGAGACGAAACATGGTCAACATGAACGGTCTATCACTGGGGTTTTTCAATACGTATGCAATTTTTCAACATTGCTGGTTTGATGTGGCCAGCAACCCTCATTCTGAATACTGTGTATCGGTCGAGAAATCAAAGGTGCTTGACCAGATTGAGTCACGTCCCTTCCCGGCTCTCTCTCATGCTCAACACGGCTATGGTAGCCCCGAAGTGATCGATTCATTTACTTGGAATTATCCTCGTCTGACATGAACACAAGCCTTTCAATCCTCTAAACACCGCCCATTTTGAGAAATCCTATTAATCGGGACCAAGGAGCAATCTGAATACGGGCAAGCCCTTGCCTAGTGATGCTACATCGACGAGCTCGGGACGAGGTGCAACGGGTCCAGGGTCTTGCCCAACAACCAAGTCTCAGTTGTTACTTTGTGGTTGCCATGTCCTGGTCACACATTCTAGCCATTGAATTGGTGACTCTCATCCACGCTTGTGTCAGATGGGTGTTGAAAGATCCTTTAGCAGTGTCAGAAATGAGAGGCAGGCGGCAGGGTATGATAATCCGAATCTTGGGTATGATATCAGGATCCATTGGGTGGTCTGCCAGGTCTACCTCATTACAGCAACTCCTGACACTCACCTCACAGTTGTGAATTCCAATATCGAATTTGACAGCCAGGGTTGGAGCGTTGTGTGGAACTGAAGCTCGAACATGGTGAGCAAGGACCATTGTAGCGGCGTTGATTAACGTCGGTATCCACCTGAAGCCAGGAGCTAATCGTGATGGAGTACGGTCCCTGCAAGTTTCCTTGGAGAGACTGGTGCCCTAGTACTATTGGGGTATGACACATTCAATGGTTTAGGCATTCTAGATTTCTCAGGGTCCTTGAAAATCCATCAACTTCACCAAGAGAGGACCAGTACCACAGCAATATGGACAATGCTGGATGTGATACAGAATATGTCACCTGCAAGATGATCAGATGTCATGCTATGATGATGTTCAGATAGAGCCATACCACACCTCGAGGTCGAATCACGACGTTGCCTATTTGACAGACAATATCGAATACCAAGGTTCTGATTCGCTTCGACATGCGACTTCACTAGCCTAGCCGTACAGTACAGTACCGCTTAGGTATGGGGCCAGTGGGTTGGATCACCTTTTGGCGCCTTTACGGATTTTGACCACAACAAACGCCTTTCTCACTCGCGTGACAGTTGCTGTTGTTATCTGCCGCATAGACTACACTCTCAATGCCTGAGATATAGCTCTTCGGATGGGCCATGATGGAGCCCAACCAGCCAACCCCCCTCACTAAGCGCTTTGGCCTTGGAGCACTGGCCGGTGTCGTGCAGCGTGCAGCGCGAGTTAATGTGATTACCGTGCCCACAGATGGACAAATCTCTCATGGACCCTCGTGCATTCCGAGTTTGGCGGATACCTAATGCCTAGAAGTGCATGACTGTCAACTCCTAAACCGCTTTGTCGCTGAATTCATACGCTTGCTCGATATGCAGAGCGGATAGACAGACTGGTAGTCAGCTGGCCTCAGTTTGTCAGTGAGCATGAGCCGCATCAACGAGGCTGCTGTGGCAGCAACCTGATCAATGCCATCTATAATTCTAGACGGAGCGGTGTGAGCTGCATATTGATGAGATATCTATCGATGATCAGGTGCCCTTTGGAATCGATTCTATGTAGTAAAATGCCGCCCTTGCTCCTGTAGTTAACAACCATCTGGGAGGGTTGCATGTCCATGCATGTATTGTCGCCTTTTCAACAGACGCTACCCTATATCGAAGCATGTTACCTGTGCTTCTCGATCGGCATGTCGAACAACACCTGGTTGCCATTGTGAGATTCCATTAGCCATTTAATTCATGTCTAGTGTGGTCCTGCAGTCCTGGTATTTGCTGGGCTGAGCTATGCACCATCACGTTCAGCGGGCCTGGGTGATGGGTCGGTTCCCTGGAGATGCAGCCTGTCGTGATCATCACCCCCATGACGACCAAGGAGGCGACTGTGAATTTCACAGCCTGTTGCCTAGAAGAGATGTTGTAATATTCTAGCTGTCGACTGCCGCAGGCAGAAAACACCAGAGTTCACTTGTCTATCTAACTCGATCCAGTATTCACTCGCAGGCAGGTCAACATCTACCTACTGCACATGTGGTGCTATAATGGTACATGAGGACGAGATAGACCCTGACCTTTTCTTCCCTTCTCGGCTCAATTCTGCAAGCCCGTTCCTGTGCCTCTCCTGCTTGATGTTGTAGTTCGCCACCCACTGCTGTCCATAGGTTTCTGTGTCCTGCAAGCCCACATCATCATCATCATCATCATCAGCTCTCTGGAACCGCGTGGGGGGTTTGCACTCATAGACATAAACCAAACGAGCTTAAAAAAGAACAAAATGAATTAATCGAAGCGAGGGCGGGACGAACCATGGCATTGGATGGTTGGCTTATGGCTACGAAACCCACTTTGTCGCTAAGTTTGTTAGTGAGGTATGAAACCGTACCTATCACGAGCCCTGCAAATACAGAACAGAAAATTTGAGAGGCTAGTATCCTCCAATACGGGGCTAAGATGGTGAGAAGGAAAAGAAAAGAAGAAAAACCCCCACCAAAAAAACGCCTCTCGCACATTTGGCCCGCTCTGCTCATGCCAAGAAAGTTGAAACTGTGACCTGCAGCAGAATGAGGCCGAGGCCGGCAGTCCAACCAGCGTGTACAAACGAAGAAGCGTAGTCGGCGGCTGGAGATTGATGCAAGCTCCAGTTAGTATGTATCTTACAGTTCCGCCTCGAGAAGGCAAATTCGGAGGAACGACCGAGAGCTTCGAATTCAAGGCATCATCATACAGATACGGACACGGAGGTTCCAGAGCATCCGTGTCAGGTCAAGTCAGTGCTGCACAATTGATTTCGCCTCGAACAAGTCTCTGTTCTCTGCCTGATATCATACATTAACTCTCGAGGCTCAATCGACACTATGATAATTTATCTGAAGAAACAAAAACCACTCCCAGTGTTTATCCATGACACCCAACGCCCATATTGCTTTCCTTTCCCTCTCCACAGTGCCTGGCGTTCGATAGGCATACCAGCTCCCATCGTGTCTTGTTTATAGAAAAGAACGCATCGCTCGACGCCTTTAGTATTACATCGTTGATTGTACGGTGGATGTGGTACACGCTTTGAAAGATCATCCATCGTTACCGGCTTCGGCTGCGATCAACTCATACTGTAGGGCACAATTGCCTTGTCGATAATGGGCTGACGACGGGACATTGTTTCGGTCTCAGGACCCCATTTTGAGCGATATGATGCCTCCTTTGCCACGGCACCGTCAAAGGCTGCACGACACTCTGGGGGCAAAAGATTTTTGATCTCATCCGACACAGCACTCAATCCCTGGAACGAGGCAAGGAAGTCTGATGAAGCTGCTGTGCCGTCCACTGCGGATGCCGAGATGACACCCGCCGATGATGGTTCAAAAGATGTATCGGTGACAAAGAAGTTGCGCGCCATCTTGGCTGGGACTGGAGGGAACACGGTGCTGCCTGCGGTAGCCTCCTCGTCTTCTGGAGCGACCTGCTCAAAACGTGCTCGCGTTGGCTGCATTGTTGTTGGGTACTGCATCACATTCGTGTGGATGTCGTACACGCCGGCGTTGTTGAGCTTTCTGATAGCATTGATGCTAGCATTAAAGGTGCTGTGAAGTTGGCAGTCAGTGCTGTGAAGTGTCATGATAGATCTCAGCGGGAAAAAAAATACGTACCTAGCCTCACGAGCATGCTCCAGCATCCAGTTCATGTCGTTGACATTCACCTTGCGTTTCTTGGACTCGATCTTGCCGTTGGGAACCGGCACTGAGGGTACATTGGTGTGGTACACAGCACTGGCTCCGTGCCACGCAACGTACTGGTTCTTGTTGTACGGCTCTCCCTTAACAAAATGATCATCTGGGTCCGCGAGCTGGCCCTCGACAGCGCCATCCGCACGAGCTTGGACAACGTTGTAGTCGTCGATGATACGCTTTCCACCGACAATGATGCGCGCACCAAACTCGCGGAAGACCGATCGCGCCGTCACGATTCCTATGGAGCGGCCCTTGTACGAGTGAGGTATGATTTCTCGCTCGATCATGTCTCGTTTCTCATCATCGTCCACAATGATCTTGTAGAGTTTACGGTGTTTGGTGAAGAACAGGTAGCTGTCCCTGAAACCGACACATCGCGCAGGTTCCGTTGAAAGCATGTAGAGTCTGTCCCCGCGACCCGTGACTGTGAAGGTTCGACAACGATAATCCCGTCCGCCTTGGAGGTTTCCCAGCTTGTCAACCTTGATTTCGCCCTCTGCATCTTCGGGCAACACACACTCGTCGTTTGCGATTTCGGCGACAGTTCCCTCCTGGTCGATGACTTGTTCGGCTTTTGGCGCGGCAGGACCTCCTTTGCGACCACCCCTTCCTCGCCACCCACCTCTGCCACGACGCCGCGGTGTGTTGGCCTCATCGGCGGGAACAGAAATCATGTTGTCCCAGTCCGGAGGTCGGTTCTTGGGCGGGCGTCCTAGCCTCTTGCGACGAACCATGGGCTGAGGGGGAGGCGTAGGCTCCTTTACGGATTCATCGTCTTTATCAGCCGTGTCCGCAACATCGTCTTCATCTCCAGACTCTTCCTTTGGCTGGTGATCCTCGTCCTTCTCGTCGTCAGGGTCGGGCACCTGCTGTCGCTTTGAGCCTTGGGGACTGGTTTCGACATCGGGCATAGCCTCGTCTTCGAGATCGGCGAACGACTTTGGGGTGCTCTCTGATTTAGCACTTCGCGTCAGCCTCAACCGGATCTTTCCACGGGGCGCCATGGTTGTGTTGCGATTTTACGCGCAATTGCGCAGCGCGAAAGGAAAAAAAGCGAAGATTGGAAATTAAGAAACAAAACCATGAAATGCGCCAGTAGATATGAAAAATGATGGTACATGTAAAGCAAAGTGTTGATGGTTGAGAGTCGTGTTTTTGTATTTTGAGTGGGTGTTGAAAGATTGGATGGATGCTACGAGAGAGTACTCTACTCACCTAGAGCAGCCGCAGCCCGCTTGGCGGCAGCGCGACCAGAACGTCTGCCTGCCATTTTTGATGGTTCGGGTGCTTGCTCGCTCGCTCGCTCCTCTGTTTCTCTTGCCAGCCAGAGCAAGTGGAGGCGGACGTCCACCCGAAGGAAATTGCCCGCGAGGAAATAGGTAGTTTCTACAGTTTGATTTGACACATACACTGTACGAATGACACCGTGAACTCAACATTGACAAACAACGGCCAAGAGTAACAATACAGATTGGCAAACAGTATCATATTTCAACTTTATTATATGTATGCTTCGACAAGTATCAAGTGAAAAGGGTACCACAGTATCGCGTCACTTTACTGACACATAATTCATACATACTACCAGGCATCTTTAATCATTGCATGCTACCACTACTGACCCAACAATCAAACCAAAACCGACCCTCTTGCATCATTCATCGTATCATAACCTGCAGCCCTACATATTTGGCTAGTCCTCGTCCCATTCAATGTGCAGCTTCGACTTTATTTATACCGATAACTCCATACGTTTGCTACAAAGTATCCCACCCCCCATTGTTAATCTCCGCCTCTAACTTGCGGCTAATCAAGCTCGGAACTCCATGGTTAAGCACCGTGTTTCGTATCATCGAGTCGTATCGTTTCTGGTTCAGGAAGAGCTGTCGTCCATGACGCAGCTGCGGATCCGTCTCTCCGTACTTGTCGATATATGGCGCCGGCGTGAAGGATCCTGAAAGTCGGAAGAGGTATACAACTGAGCACTTGCGCACATTGAGGAACACGCCAATATTGCGTTGACATCTGTACCTTGTTAGAATCATAAACTTAACCTTCCACCTAGTGACTACTTACCTGCGCATATGCTGTTGTGCACCGCCAATCTTGGTGTACTCTGTGCGATCGGAAGAGTTGTCTGTCTTTTGGCAACATGTGCCCTGGCTGCATGAAAGTTCTCCACAGAAGAGGCAGATGACAGGATCAGTGAGCTCTTTGCCCGTGGTAGGACATTTCCGCCTGGTGGCTTCCTCTATGAGAGCATCATAGTTCTTTGGCAGTCCGATCAACTCAAAGATTCCTGGGTGGCTCATCATTGCCGAGAGAGGGATCTCGCTGTAGTCTCCAGGCCACATCACTTGATGCTTGACCCAGCCAGACACCAGTGCAGAAGTAGTCTGAGGCCAGCCACAGGCAGGCGCATTATCTGTGATGGCAGCACACATCTCGTCAAATGTTGGCAGTCGAAGGGCTTCAGTGAGGCGCTCCAGCTCATCGGCATCTGGCGTAGGCGAGATATGACTGTTAAAGTCTACACCATATTTGACATATAGGAAAATGACACATTTGCGTAGGAAAGTGAGAGCGTATTTCTTGGAGAATGTGTACCAGCTCTCTAGAGTGTCTACGCCAGGTTGCTGGAAGCCACGGTTCTCGCCAAACTCGACGCCTTCGGGGAATTGGGCGGCATGGAACTCAAGACCAGTTTTCGTAACACCTAGAGCAAAGTCTGCAAAGTTGTTGATGGCCGGATCTTGTGTCTGTCGGTTGGTGAGGTTGCCAACCCAGCTGGCAACAGGGATGTTGCGACCCATGTGGTACACCAGCTTGACAAGCTCTGCCAAATAGCATAGTCGGAGTACATGAGAAATCTCAGCTTTCTGGAGCGGCACCAGACCGTAGGAGCATTCCACTAAGAAAAGGAACGAGTCCATGCTTAGCAGTGGAGGGTACACATCCAACGGTCGACGAGCATAAGGGGTTCCGGTGCCGAAGTACCTGGACATGAACAGCTGACAGTGTTGCCTTTCGCTATCTTTCTTAAACTCAGACTCAATCTTGTTCTCAGAACCGCCAGATTGCGCTCCCACAGCGATGTATGAAGAGACGGTCTCTGACAGGACTCTCAAGTGCGTCAGGATGTGTTCAGGAAGCTTCTCCAGAAGCGTCATGCCTGGTTGAGCCTCGATGCCTCGCTGCTGGACTTCGATTGAAGAAATGGTGAAGCCCACAGACTTCACCAGCGTATCGCTGGCGCATAGGTCACCAACGTTATCACCCTTGGCATCAATGAGATGACTAGTACGAAGACCATTGACACGAAGAGTATTACGAAGTCGGCGGTAAGCTGCCAATAGTTCGTTCATCAACTGGTTACCATCGGTATTGGTAGCAGTTGGCTGGGGTTGCGCTGGCTCAGGGGTAACCGAATCGGAGAATGCGTAGCTAGCGGGAGTACCAACGGTTGATGAATGAGACTCGGCGTCATCTCTTGCCCAAGCGCTGTCGCTTGAACCCTGGGCTGGAAGCAAAGATTCAACTAGACTTCCCGGAAGGCTTGGGGTAAACATGTCAGGCATAGTTGGTTCATCCTCACGCGCCTTGCTTCCGCCGATCCAGTAAGCAGATCCCATCTGCTTCTCCACAAAATCATCGAACGTGCCCTGTGACTGTAAGTAGCCCGGGTATGACTCGTCTATACCCTTCCAGATAATAGGCACGAATGCGTTCCCTAGAGCTTTGCATAGTGGACAGACAAACTCATTGCGTCGAGTATCTTCAGGATGATGTCTGGCAATTTGATGCGTATGGCGGCGAACTGTAGCTTCATAGTAAACCTCAAAGCAGCGGTAATGCATCATATGCCCGCAACCACTTGCCACGGGCCCCGACCGACACACATTGGAAGGGAATCCTTTTCCGATGGTCTGTCTTTCGGCAAGGAAAGTCTCGCCCTGAGCATTGATCTTTTCTACCATCTTCCGGTTTTCGTGTGCAATACCAAACGGTCGGACATCATCGGCTGATCGATCAAGACTGCAGGGGGTTTGTGATGCTTCGCGAACGAAGTCGGGGTCTTGGAAATCTGTCTGTCGGAGGATTCGACTTTCGTTGAAGTGAGCGAATGTTCCGTAGAGATGACGGTCATCTGGCTCTTCCTGGCACAGGATGCATGTTCCCACTGGGTACTTCCAGTTGTGTTTGCGATCCTCTGCTTGTTCTTCTTCCCCTTCTTCATCCCCATCCTCCTCTATATCACTGCCCCAGTCGAAAGCAGCTTGGTTTTCCATGAAGCTCTTCTGCTGTTGCTGGAATTGCGCCATGACCTTTGCTTGGCGGCTCAGAGCTGCCTTCTTTCTTCTCTCGCGCTCTTCCTCAGCAGATGTGTTCGCTGGTGAAGCGGTACTTATACGGTCGACTGAAGCTCCCAGATTCACGTACGCAGTTTCGAAGGTACGGGGACGCTTCTGGCGCAGACGCTTTAGAACTAGCGCAATCTTGGGATGGACCGCCTTGAACTCGTCCTTGGTCGACATTATATTCAGCAAAGACACAACGGTCTTTGAGCTATGAGCTTCGGGCATGAAGTTGCTGCGACCAAACTTTGTGAGAGCAATGTAGACAAATGACTTTGGTGATTCTTCGCTCATGTCATCGTCGCCAGTTTTGTCCTCCAGAATGGCGATGAGCATGAGATGCAAGACGACTTGGAGAAATGTCTCGAGTCGGGTGAAAGGGACTGAGGGAGTAAACTTGCCAGCCACCAGGGGATAGAGGAGTGAATAGTAGATGACCTGCGCAAACATGCCTGTGCTAGTGAAAGTACCCAGTTCCTCAAACATGCCCGAGGGGACTGGCCGAGCCTTGGGCTCGTATACGATTTCCTCAGCAGTCTTTCCTGTTCGCTTCGCCATCTTCTTTCGATAAGCCAGCTCCGACTCCTCGCGCTGGTTCTTATTGTAGTGCGCAATGTAAGGATCAATCTCCTCGATGAACTCGGGCCGAAGCTCGAAAGTACCGACGTCGGAAACACCCTCGGGTGGCTTGAAAGTTGCCATTTCATCCAGAACTCGATGAAAATCTTCTTGCTCTTGGTATTTCTCGGGCAGTTTGTTACAAATCTCGTTGAATGACAATGGCTTGAAACACAACACGTGAGTTATGTCGCGACGCATGGCTAAAAGCCTGGATTTGGTCTCATCCTCCGAGGAGATTAAAGAAGTACGATCGCTAAGCAGGACAATGAGGAGATGGATCATGTCTTCAACAACATCAAGATGCTGGGCATCATCCTGAGCTTCTGACTTGAGTTCGAATAAGCCCTTAACCCAACTCTCCATCCCAAAACGGTCGATAATCGAAGCAAGCACTCGGCTAGGGTCGCAAACCACCAGAGCGGTTTGGAGAAGGAAGATATCCCGGTGGTGAGACACATCACGCTGGCCGACACCCCGGTAGGTGCTGGCTTGGTGCCGTAGGCTGATTCCATTGCGAACCCACATGTTGGCTTTAATCTGGGCAAGCCATGCGCAAACACGGAGAGGAAAGTCAAACGATGCGATGAGATAATCCTCTGCAGTGTAATTCTTACGTGGCACTTGAGGTCTGCCCATCAGTCTCGGCTTGGACTTGAGCTCTTGTTGTGTAAAGCTCAGAAGATTTCGCATGGTAGACACAGGGAGAGATCGGCCACACTCGATGAGCCAGGATAAGGTGTAGTGTAACGCATGGTGGAAGCTGATGGCGTCTTTCTCAACAACAAACTTGATCACATCGTAGGATGAGGACTCGCCATCAAACTCAAAGTCGCTTAATGTCTTGAACTGCACCTCATCCTTGATTTCGCTTTGCTTGAAACGATGACGCTCGGCGCCGATCGAGTTCAAGATGACCGTTTTCGCCGTGAAGCGAATTGCTTGCTGGAGGTAATGAAACTCATCAGGGGGACAATTGCGGAACGCCTCAGCAAGGTTGCGAGCTTGCAGGTTGATCTGCCTGGTCACAAGGGACGCGGTAATCCAGGAATCGGCTTCATATTCCACATGCTCAACCACGGCTCTCACGTTGGGTCCTATGCATTGATGAAGCTTGACGAGATCGAGGAACTGCATGAGGTAGCGAGGTTCACATCTAACACGTTCCTGGACATGAGGAGCGCCGAACAAATACTTGAGATCTTGGTAAAAGTGATACATGCGCCTGTTGGTAACCGAGCCGCTCTCAAAACCAAGAACCGCATCGGGGGACACGTCCCATGGATGTCCGACTTGCCGGGTTGTCAAGAAGGTGTAAAGAATTGCCAGCAGGCTGGTCATGAAGTTGCCACGTTCAACAACCTCTGCAGTGATTGATGGAGTTGTGAGCATCTGGAGAGAGAGATTGATGATGGAGTGATCTGGCTCTCGATCTCCAACCAAATAAAGCTGAGCCAAAATGGTGTACAGACTGGCAAACCTGAGAGCTAACACCCGCTTAAACTCAGGGATAGTTACAACTGTGGAGATGTACAAGGCTCGAAGGTCGTTTCTGACCTTCTTCCACATCCGTAGATCGAATAGCAAAAGCCAGTCAAGACGAACACGGCGAAAAACATCCTCCGCTGGGGGTATATTCTCGCGCTGTGTGTAAACGGCAGGTGTCTCGATCCAATAGCGCCCAGGCCTGGGAATCAACTTTTCGGTCTTACCAGGAGTCTTGGGGATCTCTGCGTTCGCCTTGGCGTAGATTGAGGGCGCGATCAGGGGCTCTGCTGTGTCCGAGTCGGAAGGTGTTGCTTCTCTGTCTCTGGTTCGAGCTGGGGCTTCAGGCTGGGCCTGACCCTGAGACTGAGGCTGAGCTTGAGCTTGAGCTTGAGCTTGAGCAGGAGGTGGCGGGGGTGGAGGTGGATAACCAGCCATCGTCGCTTCGTCCTCTTCCAAGGCTTGATCGTTGTCTCTCCAATTCATCCCAAGGTCCCCAACATCTCCACGGGCGTCGACCATCATTACATCGTCATCCTCATCTTCGTCTCCCCCAGCCACAGAGCTGGACGGAGAATGCTGGCCTTGGTCGTCCATGTCTGCGTCGACATCATCTTCATCCTCTCCATCGTCGTCAGAGTCGTCGTCAATTTCTATTTGAACACCAGTACCGGTCTGAGCAGCAGCTTGCAAGGCGAGGATGAATCTAGCATTCATACCATCAAAGCGGCGTCGACTATCGACAATCTGGTCGTCCTCTTCCTCGTCATCGATCAGGCCCATTGTATGGGTTGCTTGGCTTCCCTGGCGCCAAGGATTCATTACCTGTTCACAGACAGTGCGTCGAAGGATGCTGTTGTCGTGGCCGACGGAACAACCGGATATGTCACTCAACCACTCAACAAGAGCACCACACATTTGTTCGCGGAACGTATCTCGTGCTGAACGAATCGTGACCGTGACTCTAATAGCCTCCATAACAGCCGCCATCTCCAAGAGTCGCTTGACGTCGGGCAGATACGTCAGGATACTTCGTCCAATAGCATCGGTCTCCCAAGCATTCTCGGCGGCGAGCTTACGGCTCTTCCGACAAGCACGAGCAACCTGGTCTTGGACTTCCTGAACGGTATGCTTCTCGTCGTTCCATAAAATAAGGGCAAATTCTGCACATGGCTCGGCTTCGGAGCCGTAATATTTCGACGAGAGGCGTGATGATCGTTCGTCTTCAAGAATCGATTCTTCTGTCTTGGCTTGTCTGAGCTGTTCTGGGGAGCATGAGATGACGTCGCAGATATAATCGAAAACACGGCCGATAGTCATCTGTAGGTTTGTCACAAGATCCTCCGGCAGACCAGCTGCCTCTTTTCCTTTGCCCTTATCGGTACCTCCTTGGACGTTAGAATGGATGGTACAGAACAAAGGCGCCCGCCATGCTTCGTCATCTCCACAATCGCAGCAACCACTATTTCCTACAGATATGTGAATTCGAACCATGTGTCCCGCATGGTCGGTCGAGTCGAAACATCGAGCGCATAGGCAGCAGGTCTCATCGGTACCGCATGTACGGCACATGTATGATGCTTCGCCGGGCTTAAAAATGTGCCCACATCGCTTCCCCCGCGCTGCCTCAGTGTACTCTGCTCCTTCGACTGCGCCTTGAGAATCGCTCAGCTTGAGGCTCTCTCCAGGTTTGCCGTCCGGGAAGAGCAGTCGCATGTATTCGCTGTTTCCTCCAGCAAGAGACCAGAAAAGGCTGGTGAGTAGCTCGCGCGAAGCTTCTTCGGTAAAACGGTAGTTGAAGCGTGCGGGCAGCTCTGCCAAGAACTGACAGAGCTGCTGCTCCTGGGTCGACATGGATTGGGACATGGTCAAGCCAGCCTCATCGTAGCATTAGTTGTGTGAAATGAAACGAGGAGAAGGAAAAAGAAGAAAAACAAATTGTCGATTGTGGTGTCGGCGATGTCGTCAGGTCAATCGATTATTGATGGATAGGAAATACCAAAGTGGGGGGTCCGCAAATATTGGAGAAGTCTGGTGGAACAGCGCGCTGCGGATAAGACGTCAGCGACCTCAGCAGTGTAGAAAATGGCTGATTTGTCTACCTACGGTTGTCCAGCAGAAGAACTCGAAATCCAAAAGGGAATCGTGAATATAGTTGTTGTTGTTAGTGTCAGATTATGCAACTTCCAGGTTAAGTTGATGATGGCATAAATATTGGGTACGAATACGTCTGCCTACCTACCAACACCTATCTTACCTAGGTACCTACATAATAGTACCTACTCTAGGTAGGTAGGTACCTAAGGTAGGTAGGTAGGTTGCATCCTGAGGCTTAATCACAGGTGTAGTTAGGTAGTGGAATAGATTGGCAGGTTGCCCGCCCCTCGGGGACTGCACCAGCCCATCTGTGAATTGCCAACTTAGGTACGCAGCTGCAGTCACATTCACAAGCCAAAGCGAACGGCCGTCACTGAGGTAGGTATACTTCCTACCAAGGAGTAGAGACCAATGATCAGTATACAGTTAAATCAATATTTTGGCACGGCAGATGCAATACGTAGAGCCAGGGGCTGTGCGAACTGTCGGAATAAGACATAAACATAGGGAAACGTCGTGCGTGAAATCCTGCCTCTAATTCTCTTCTAATTTGTACACGGCTAGTGGCACAGAATCAATTCCTCGCCTCTCTCGGCCAGCCCGTTGCTCGGTAATCATGTTTTGTCGGCCACTCCACTCTATTCTTCATCCTCATCGCCGCCCTCGATGAACTTGTGTCGGATGTCCTTCCATTGTCGCTGCGAACCCGTTAGCATTTACTCGCCAATCGCCTCGTCAACATTCGTCACACGTACGCCTCGGTTGTTGCTGTCCCAGACCTTGTCCATGACGTTGTTGAAGCCCCTGTATCGTAATCAGTATCCTGTCCCCGTTGGTCCGAAGTCGTGTGTGGGCTGTCCTTACACCTCCCAAGCGAAGCCGGCAGTGAAAACGGTAGCGAGCATCAGGTAGTTGGTGGAGAAAAGGCTCCTGTAGAATAAACTCGTATTAGTCTCAGGGATTGCTATGTTGTCGTCTGGTCGGCGTCGGCGTAACTTGCCTGTAGAGGGTGTTGGTGAGGGCCTGTGGGAGTGCGCGATTAGCAATTGCTGTCGGCGTAGGGGCTCTTGAGACTGTCATTGTCTTACCATTTTGATAGATGAGCGCAGTTGAGCGTCTATAA
Source organism: Fusarium sp. NFCCI 5145 (assembly GCA_033439405.1). NCBI lineage: Eukaryota > Fungi > Ascomycota > Sordariomycetes > Hypocreales > Nectriaceae > Fusarium > Fusarium sp. NFCCI 5145. Next base: position 132,038 of record JAWDHB010000320.1, read on the forward strand.
CACGGCTTAGAGTCGGTGGTGGACGTCTACAGCGGGCGATTGAGAGGCTTCGGTTGAAGGATGGAGAGGTTCTAGAGATTGTCAGACCAGGAAATTCGCGAAGTTACGGGGACATCTTTACCTCGCTTGTGATTGGTCGGTTGAACCAGATATCCCGCGCCCCAGTTTAATCGGTACGGAACTCACTCTTATTCTCACATCGACAGTCAATTGATACTATGTAATGGATATCAATTACGAGTACCTCATCGCCAAGGATATCAGTCATGAAGTTCCTTTTCTCCATATCAAGCGCCATCGCTGCTCTTCCTCAAAGAGAGAGCCTTCAGAGTTGCGGTTCAGCCCGATGAAGCAGCCACCAACCAGTCTTGACAATATAATCAACACACCTTGACGCTCAAAAGGGTTCAGAATTACTATCTTGATGCAGAGCTATCTATCTTGATGCAGAGCTATCTATCTTGATGCAGAGCTATCTGGAAAGAGTAATCGGCATAATTGATAGCAACGCTGCCACATCGTAGCTATAGAATCTTATTAACCTAAGATTATCGCTCTTCAACAACATGGCCCACAACTGCTTTGGGCTTTTCTAGCTTCTCCTTTATCCCCTCCTTTGCCTTCTCCTTTTGTTCTTTATACCTGCGCATTCTTTCTCTGAATCCGATATGCTGCTGTACGCGCGGACCCCGGATAGAGCTCATGACTCGAAGTGGTGGCCGAACAAATTCATCGTCCGATTCCTGTGACTTGTCCGGATCATCGACAGGAGGCGAGATCCATCTTCTATGGAGGAATTCGGGAAGACAAGAAGCAATCCACTCATCAGGACAGAGTCTGATCGCTGCACCCCAGGGAACAGAGATGGCTCCCAGACCGATTGATAACCCCCATTCCTTATCGTTCAAGCGAACAATCTCAAAGGCATCATTACCTACAAAAATGATGAGGACTTGTCCTCCAATCATGATGAGGTTTATAATGATGAAGAACACATTGCGATGAAGACCCTCAAAGATGTTGAGCCTGTTATCTAGTCGACGGTTACTAAATTTCGGTTAGCCAGTGTTCAGCATCCAGGGGCTTTGAGGCATACTTGATTTCATTGAAAATTTGTAGCCAGACAAATGTGTTAAAGACGAGTGTCTTCAGCTGCTTAGCACCATGCTCTGAGTTGTCATACCAGCCTAGAAGCTCCTTGCCACCAAAGTTCAACACAAAGGTGATTACCAGCTGACAAATGGCTTGGCCTATAATCATCTTGGCCATTCTCAACGTGATGAGCGGCGCTGACTTTCTATCTGGCTTGCGGTCGAGGACACTCCGGGTTGGAGGGTCTGTTGCCAGTGCAAGGGCTGCAAATGTGTCCATAATCAAATTGACCCAGAGAAGTTGGACAGCGTTAAGAACAGATTCTTGTGTTCTGCTTGCAACAGCTGAAACGAATGTCAACGCCACAGCTGTAATGTTGACAGTTAGTTGGAACTATCACCATTCAGTTAGTTGAGTGAGCTTCGGGGGTATTGGATATTGGATATTACCTGTAAGAACTTCTTGACTGAATCGTTAACAGCTCGACCCCACATTAGTCCTTTGACAATCGAGGCAAAACTGGGCTTAATTAGCAGTGTTCCTGCTACACGATAAGAACGGTTAACTTACTTGTCATCGAGAAGAATAATCGATGATGCCTCTTTGGCTACTTCTGTACCAGCAATGCCCATGGAGAATCCGATGTCTGCCATCTTCAAAGCTGGAGCATCGTTCGTTCCATCACCAGTCACAGCCACCGTTTCTCCGAGGTCCTTCAGGGCACGCACAAGAATACGTTTATCCTCGGGGCTTGAGCGAGCCAATACCTGAAGGTGTTTCACTTTCTGCTTGAGCACCTCAGGCGGAAGTCTTCGAAAGTGTGGACCTTCCATTGCAATCCCACCTTCATCGGGACGGAATATACCACATTCAGAAGCAATTGCAGAAGCAGTTTGTATGTTATCACCAGTAACCATTCTCACAGAGACTCCAGCTCTCCGACAGTCCTCGAGGGCACTAATGACAGCTGGTCGCAGCGGGTCTTTGATACCGTAGACTCCAATCAGCGTCATCTCTTGGTGCACAGCGTTGAAGTCTGCATGCTGTGGATTATCTTGGGAGACAGCTCCCTCAGGTGGCCAACATTCAAAGTCCCGATACGATGAGCCAATGGTTCGAAGAGTCTGTCCCGCGTAGTGGGTGATGATGAGGTTAATCATGTCTCGATCAGCTTCCGTCAGAGCGACCTGTGTTGGTCGCCCCTGAGACACGTTTTCAAGAGTCTTGGTGCACTTTTCCAGCAAGATTTCAGAAGCACCCTTTGCGTATGCTCGATACTTACCGTTGACCAGCTTGATGACCACAGCACTGTACTTGTACTTGCTGTCAAAAGGCACTGTCTGCACAATTTCTGCAGATGATCGGATCTCCTGGATAGGGCCAGCTCCTAGATAGTCTCGACAGTAGGTCAGTAAAGCAACCTCAGTCTTAGAACCGATAAATGTCATCTGGCCATCTTGGTCGCCCTCAAAGGCAGTTGAATTAAGCACATTGGACTGAATGAGTAGATTCTTGACTTCTTGGCTCAACCCATTCGCAAATTCGGAGTCCGGCACGTTGGGTACAGCAATAGCCTCCTGGTCGATCTTTAAAGACTTATCTATGGACAGATCAGTGCTACCAAAACTTGTGGTTTTACCAAGTGTGGCGGCAACTACCGTCATCTTGTTTTGTGTAAGGGTTCCAGTCTTATCAGAGCAGACAGTCGTGGCATTCCCCATCGTCTCGCATGCCTTCAAAATCCGGACAAGATTGTTGTCGCGAAGCATCTTAACAGTCGCAAAGCTCAGCGCTAGTGTGACTGCCAGGGGTAATCCTTCAGGGACAGCCACCACAACAACAGTAACGGAGACGATAAAGATCTTCATGAACTCTTGGCCCTTCTCGGAAGGAGTCTCGCGGTTTTTTGGAAGCTGAGCGCAAAACTTAATGAAGAGCACAATAAAGAGCAACAGGGCAGCGCCAGCACCGACTTTGGCGATCCAATCCGCCAAGAGGTTGAGCTTCTTCTGGAGGGGTGTATCTTCCTGTTCGGTACGGAGAGCCATTGAGATTCTACCATAGCTGGAGTTGACACCCACAGCAGTCACAAGGAATGTTCCGTTGCCCTCATTAACCTTGCTTCCCGAGATGACAAAAGGATCGAGCTTCTCAGCCTCTTTGGTGTTAAGTGTCTGGATTGCATTGAAAGCATCCGCTGCTGGTGTCTTTCGCAGAAGATCTGACTCTCCAGTAGCTGACGACTCATCACACTTGACAGCGCTGCCTTGGATAAAGATACCATCTACAGGCACGATGTCTCCCGTGGCAAGATGCACAACATCTCCCACCATTACGTCGTTGATGGATATTTCTTGAGATTTTCCGGAGCGGATAACATTGACCATACGATCGTTGGTTTTCTTGGTAAGTCGAACGAATTGTCTCTGCATATGCCAATCGTTGATCGTGCCGACAAGTACAACAATACTCCCCTGGTTAGTCTACCACGTAGCAGAAGTCTTAGCATGTTTTGGGTATTGACTTACACGATAGCAATGATAATCGCCACGCCTTCAACCCATTCAACTTTGGGCTCCCCTTTTTTGTGCTCACCTCCAAAAGTTTGGTACAAACCCAAAGCCAACGATACAACCGCGGCAATTGTCAAGAGAATAAGGACCTTGTCGTTGTAGGTGGTCCAGGCGATCTCCAGAAGAGACTTCGACTTTTTCTTAGGAAGGCGATTATCTCTGAATATTTTCTTTCGATCACAAAAAGTTCCTGTAGGATTGAGATCTTCCGGAGGAGGAATATGGATTGCCGCTTCTGTATTGCTTGCAGGTATAGTATCACCAGCAGTGCCATATTTTGGCGTTCCTTTAGGTGCAACATCGTGAAAGGCGACTTCTCCACCCAGTGTTGACTCATCGATACTGAGACCAGCACTGCGATTTGTTCGCAGCCCTTTTTCTATGCCATCGATTCCTCCAAGAGCAAAAAAGGCGTTTAGGCTCTTAGGGTTGAGCAGCTTCGAAAGTTGCCCTGGGCTGAAAGCAAACTTGTTTTGCTCGGTTCTAAACATATCTTCGGTTCCTGGATCCGGAGTCAAGGCATCCGAAGTGTCTGATAGGTTTGTCTTGGTGGGCGCATGCTCGTGACCTCGGTTTGCTGCCCTGGCTTCCTGCAAGGGCTCGGAAGCTCCCATCTTGACAATAGTGCTTGGTGTTATATGTATGTATGTTGTATGCGTTGAGAATGAAACTGTATATTGAGTAACACTTTAAAGAGGCTTGGTGGCCATTATAATAGTGTCCGTCCTTTAAGAAAGAAAGAAAGAAAGAAAGCATACGATGCTTAAGAGGCCTCCCTTGATGCAGTGAATGAGGCTTGAAATTTACAAGCTCTGATGAGAAGAAGGACAAGGGAATCAACCTACCTAGTACCTAAGTGATTGCATGGCAGTAACACTTGCCACGGCTTTGTACAAGGCAGACTGGGGAAATTGATAGGGCAGGGCCAATTTCATATATGCAAGGGCAGTCAGATGAATACTAGGTACCTAGTACCTGGTAGGTTAGTAGTAGTATGGAGTTAAGTCACTTAAAGTGCTATGTAGCAAAGCAGGATGCCTCCCGATTGATAAATAGTTGTGGTACCTAAAAGATGCTGGCCCAGGCCAAGCAAGGGACTTCAGTAAGGCACGCAGTGACGCACAAGCATCGCTTCTTACTAGAGGCTCCCTTATGGGTAAAGAGTCTCCACGTGCCTAACTAAAATCCTTAATTTATCATCAGGTGTGTAGATAATGTCAAGAGTTTATGTTCATGGTAAAGACATGCATGTGGGAGGTGAGCATCAGAACGCTTCACTTCGACAGGTATGGCATATGTCACCTCATGATCTCATGTTCAACATGAAAGTAATAACTCACCCATCAATAGTTGGGCAGTAACACGCAAGCCTGAATGGGTGGCTATGGAGGGCTCACATATGGAATTCCAAATGAGGAGTGTTATCAAAAAGGCCAAGCACAGGAACACCATAAGATCATCTATTTTTCCGTAGATAATCACACAATCTGCTGCGTCAACAACGTTATTTGCGACTTGTTTAAAGCAGTCAGCCCTGACATTATTGTACCTTTAGCCGAGGTGAGTCTTGACACACATTTGTCCTATCACAAGCAACGTCGTCTGAGAGGCTTGCCATCAGGCATAATTTTGTAGGCTCTCGGCCTGCCACGACCCAATGTATGCATGGGACAGCCAGTCAGTGACTGATTACAACGACGTAACTGGGTAAAATTACGTTGAAGTCACACTCCTCATGCGAGAAGCCTTGGCCAGCGCTCATCAAACAAAGGCAAGTCAATGCTAAGTTATGGCAGCGCCTCATATCATCAGCAGGGCCCGGACGCGTACAGGTTGACCTAACGAGTTGCTGTGTACGGAGTACCATAGAACATTGAAAGCCTTCGTCTTATGGATTTACATCTGTCAGTTCTTAGCGTGTCCTCTGTAACTTAAGAGCCCCATGTAAGGAAATTTGGTCCTTTGAAAATCCGTTTGGAAACCCAACATAACGCCCTTGAATCACCGTGACTTGAGGCTGCGTTGAACTCTCTTTGAAGGTGCTTATACCAGGCACATAGTTACAGTATCTGCAACGTGGACGTCGATTTACTTGAGAAGGTTTGAAACAAAGCTCCCTGCAGGCATGGAGCTAAGGTATCAGCCAATAAGAGACTCCTCGACCCTCTACTCGAACCCGAATAAGCTCTTTTGGCAGGGTCCTCCCTCCTTGTTTGGGTTCAGGTGGAATAAGCAATCATTTTTGTTACCTAGGTAGGTAGTACCTAAGGTACTAAGGTTCCTACCTAGGTTGTAGTTAGCAATTGTCTTGGTAGGTAGGCTCAATCACCAGTCCTAAGTTAAGAGCCTGCCAACTATCGCATGGGTGTGCTTGAGCAAATGTGATGAGTGAGGGTGAGCAATTGGATCACCATCCATGAATATCAAAAACAGACAATGCATAAATCGCACATTGCCTTATGCAGACTCTGTAATTTGATGCATGCTGGCGCCACATTTTATTCGCGATGTGGCTCTGCTCTTGTTCAGCCACTCGCAACCCCTCCAACCTAGCCCCTCCAAGACTTCGAGTTGCAGCTCACATCTGCTTGGGTAGCTGCCGAGAAGATTTCCAAACCCTGTTCGTCTGCGACAACGTCCAGCGTGGGAGGGTTTTTTGTTAGTCTATCTGTCTCCTCTGTTTCATATCCGTTCGCAATGCCTTCACAACCTTCAAACGCCGGTATCGTCACCGACGAAAACAGCGGCGACCGAGAGATCCCTCAGTCCGTTCGCGCAGATGGCAGTACCCGCAGAGCCATCAAAATTCGCCCCGGATACCGCCCTCCCGAGGATGTTGAAGTCTACAAGAACCGCACCGCCGAAGCCTTTCGTGAGCGCGGGAAGAGAATCGGTATTCCAGGTGCTGCAGGTTTGAAGGAGGAGAGCTCCGAGCAAAGCTCGGCTGCGAGCAATAAGAACGCAAAACGCCGCGAAGCTCGAAAAAAGGCGAAGGCCACAGAAGGCGATGCCCCAGCCCCTACTGAGGAAGCTAAGCCCGAGGAAGTCGATCCCGAAATCGAGCGCGAAAAGAAGGCCCGAAATCTTAAGAAGAAGTTAAAGCAAGCCAAGGATCTCAAGAACAAGAAGGAGGGTGGTGAAGCACTGCTCCCTGAGCAAATCGCAAAGGTCATCAAGATTAACGAACTTATTCGAGAGTTGGATGCGCTGGGTTTTGACGCTGAAGGCGAACCCAAGAAGGCGCCTGCTGGTGACGAAAGCGAGAAGAAGGACTGAGTTGTCTATATGACTTTGGCTTGCAATTTTACCACGACCGCACGTCATATTACGAACTACTTCTGGCAAATCTTGAGCTTGGTCTTAGGTTTTGTGTTCACAACGACCTAGCACATATGACTGCTCACGCCAAATCGGGTGACGAAGAGATCTCTGTCTGATACCTATCCCTTTCCGACATTCTCAGCAGGCCGGCTTTTGGCTATTTGACAAGGTCATTCAATCAATTGAGTGCCTCAGTCAGCACCCCGGGTGTTCTGGCCCTTCAGCCAGCTTTCAGCCCGTCCCAGGCTTTTCGCCGGCCACTCGTTAAGCTTGATGGTGAATAAGCAACAGATGCGCTACATGTGCATAACCAGAGGCTGCGTCAGAGTTTATCGGTAATTCATGTCGCTGGGTATAGAAGATGTTTAATGAAAACTACGAGTTCCGTTGAGGTGCAGTGGTCCTTATCAGTATCGACTTATGAGTTGTGTAGGCAGTTTTTTATTCACCAGCACATGCCTACTTCAGTTCTGGCGATCCAGGAGCATAACAAAATACGAAGTACTGTCGATCCTTGTTCCTAGTTTCCTATTGTTATTTCGCGATTCGCATTGCTCTTTTTTTACATTTTCTCATCGGCATCCAGGACATTACGCCAGCTTGTGGCATTATGAGAATTTGTGAATTGTCTTGTTGCGTTTTGTATAAGGCATACTGGTGAGCCCTGGAACTATCTATGTACCAGCATTGCTATAAAGCGTCGATAAATACAAGCCTCCTTCTATCCATATTCTATTTTGACCATCCACATATTGTCCTCAGAAGGTTATCATTTTTTTCGTTGATATGGGAGATATAGGGTAAGCAGTTTCTGCTGGTAAAACAAATCAGCTTCCTTTGGGTGTCAAGAGGGACCCAATTGCCTGTACTTAATCTAACCGACCTAGCCAGGAACTGAGCGATATAGTCTATAAATAAAACTTGAATAAGAAAACGGAGAAATTATCAGTAAATAGGGGATGTATAGCCAACGTGTGCCTATCTAACTGCGAGAAGTTGTCAGAGCTTCAGACTTGGATTCTTTATTTATTAAGTACCTTGGTAAGTGGTCTATCCAGCATCAGACAGGGAAGCTTTGCATGCATCAGATGCCGAGGTTCTGCCGGTGCAGGTCCAACCGCTAGTGGAAGGCTCCAGCTGGTGAGGTAAGCTCTCCATCTGCCATGAGCAACCACCCCGGCCATCACCATCTAAACATCTTTCCGCCAACATAACTAAGCTTCCGATACCCAACCCACGACGCCCAAAGCGCCCGAATCGATACAGAAATCATACCCTCTACATAAAGAAGCGTTGGAACAAATCTATTCGCAATGTCAGCCGAAGAGACGCGCCAGGCCGCACTTACTTCTTACCGTGCGAAGCTCATGGAGTCGCGGGAATGGGAGGCAAAGCTCAAGAATTTGCGTCTGGAGATTAAGGATATGCAGAGAGAGTTTGACAAGACCGAGGACAACATCAAGGCGCTACAGAGTGTGGGACAAATCATCGGCGAGGTGCTGAAACAGCTCGATGACGAACGATGTGAGGGCGAACAACATGTGGACTCGTACAAGATGGACGCGTACTAACGGTTATACTCGCAGTTATCGTCAAGGCCTCATCAGGACCACGATACGTCGTCGGATGCAGATCAAAGGTCGACAAGGTCAAGCTCAAGCAAGGTACCCGCGTGGCTCTTGACATGACGACACTCACCATCATGCGAATGCTGCCCCGCGAAGTCGATCCCTTGGTGTACAACATGTCTCTGGAGGACCCAGGTCAAGTCAGCTTTGCTGGTATCGGTGGATTGAACGATCAGATTCGAGAGCTTCGAGAAGTTATTGAGCTCCCCCTCAAGAATCCTGAACTGTTCCTACGAGTAGGCATCAAGCCCCCCAAGGGTGTTCTACTGTATGGTCCTCCCGGAACTGGCAAGACTCTATTGGCACGAGCTGTTGCGAGCAGCCTGGAGACAAACTTTTTGAAGGGTATGAAATACACGGTGATCTAAGTCGATGGCAGCACTGACGATGAACTAGTTGTTTCCTCCGCCATCGTCGACAAGTATATTGGCGAGTCAGCAAGACTTATCCGCGAGATGTTTGGCTATGCCAAGGAACATGAGCCTTGTATCATTTTTATGGACGAAATCGATGCCATTGGCGGACGTCGTTTCTCAGAGGGTACCAGTGCTGACCGTGAAATTCAACGAACGCTTATGGAGTTGCTCAACCAGCTGGATGGATTCGATTATCTGGGGAAGACCAAGATCATCATGGCCACCAACCGACCCGACACATTGGATCCTGCGCTACTTCGTGCCGGTCGACTGGATCGAAAGATCGAGATTCCTCTGCCCAACGAGGTCGGGCGCCTTGAAATTCTCAAGATTCACTCACAAAGCGTGGTTGTTGATGGTGATCTTGACTTTGAGAGCGTGGTGAAGATGAGCGATGGACTGAACGGTGCTGATTTGCGAAACGTGGTTACTGAAGCGTAAGTTTCCCCAACAAAACCAAACAGGCTTGAATTTGGAAATTCTGACATGCATATAGCGGCCTGTTTGCCATCAAGGATTACCGAGACTCGATCAATCAGGACGATTTCAACAAGGCCGTTCGCAAGGTGGCTGAATCCAAGAAGTTGGAAGGCAAGCTTGAGTACCAGAAGTTGTAAGTGGTGGACGGGTATGATATGCTAGATCAAGATGGATAGATACTATGGCGGACAGGCGCACGGAAACTCCACAGATGATGGATGTTGATGGGTCCAGCTTCGCTGGGTAATCTGTAAGACTGTACAATAGAGTCAGGACCAGCAGCAGTAGATTGGCTCAGCCCTGGAAGCAGAAATGTACAAGGCGTCCAGGAAAAGACAAGGAAAGCTGCTTGCGAGTCTGACAGTGCTTTTTTGACCAGAGTGAGATTCATATGCTAAAGTGCGCCGCCAACTTCTTTGCTATGAGTTGTGCTACAGAATGACAATGCAATTGGCGAGAGTTAAGACATTCCATGAAACCCCCACCTGTGGTTCGCAAGGCTGATTCCTCTGGGTGAGATTAACCGTTTATCAAGTCAGCTCACGAGCGAGTCAGACTCGGAAATTATGCAAGATGGTATTAGTTCTACCGCTAGTAAGCAAGAGCCACGATGGATGAACGGTTGCAGTGAGGCCGCGTCTGGAACGCCAGATCCAGAGAGCTTGTGGCATCTTGTAAGTCTAGGGCTGGGAGACATGCCCAGCATGGGGGGCGTTTCTTGGTTCAATCGGCCACTTGAGAGGCTGTGCTATTAAATCTCATTATTTTTCTTGTCTTTTTCTCTGGGTTGCTGACGTTGTTGAAAGGACAGATAATTCGTTTGTAAGGGTCCAATCTCACATAAACAGACATCCATAGCAACAAGACCAGACCAGGGTTGACGAGCACCCAGTGGGAACTTGCTCAGCGGGGACCCTCCTTGGGACAACGTGACTGATGTCAGAGAGCTGGATGGCTGGGCGCGTCCCTATGGCTCACCTGGGGTCTTTGTGATGTAGGAAGACTAAGAAGAGCCAGCGTAATCTCTAGATTCCCTAAGCAGAGAGAGGCATGGAGTTATTGAGTTCCTTTAAACATCCATGGTGGGTGTCTCGATTTGGGGGAAAATGACGTTGTGCGATCCATGCTAACAATAGCAACGGCGCAAGGTTGAGGCTTGGAACTACTGGAATTAATCGGCAAGTCAACCAAAGGGCAAAAGCACCTAAATCAAGACGACATAATCAAAAACAAGATTGGGGTAATGAATTCTACGGAGAAAAACAAAGGCTAGAATACATCGAGAAGAAGGACAAGCCAATGAACGCGCTGGCGCTTAAGATGGGAAACAGCGCCGAACGGAACGGCATTGGCGCTAAATAGGGAGTTGCTATTCTTAGGGAGATAGAGAGGGTCGGGTCTTTTATTTATTTTTCCCCCTGGTTGGTTGGGGCGATTGAGGCTGTGAAATATGAATCGGAGGGAAACGATTTGACTTCAAATCGACACAGGCACAGGCACATGCATCGAGAGAAAAACCCACGACCTGGGGACGATCCATCTGATGCTAAGACCATCAATGCATAACTGTCCAGGTACCTATGATCACAAAGTACCTACGATGAAGTGAGAGTTTAGAACATGTTATTGCTGTTGATCTACTATTGCATATACGCTATATGTTTCAGAAGTCATGACTTTGGCAGCACAAACTTGAAGAATTGACGTATTCAGGGGCACGCATTGCATATGTGCATATGTATGGGATGCACCCCCTCTGCAGGAAGAGACGCAGGGGGGAGCTACCTATCTACTAATGCCGTGTTGGAGCTTCCACAGCCCAACACCAAGAGGTCCTGAGTTGAGGCCCTTGGCTTGGCCAGGTGCAAATACGAACGAAGAAGAAGCACGAGTGGGGGAGGCAATCCTCGTATGAGGCGCAGATCTCTCGCTTCATGATAACGCTATCGTGTCTGTTCCTAGCTTGGAAATGGCAGACGACCTAAGAAATCCGAACGAATTGAAATAAGCTGCAGCTTCCCGCTCTTCTGCTAGGTGTCTGGTGTTGACAAGGCCCAGTCGGGAACCCCGTGAGGCTGGTGTATCATGTTGAAGTGAAGGTGGAGGCGGAGGAGCGGTTAATGACGATGTTTGTGTGGATTCACTGTAGATATGATAAGTATTATTCTAGCTTTCATCAGAAGGTGCCTCATCCATTACGAGTATTGGAGACAAAGTTCATGGCCAGGTTCGCTTCGCAGATCAGGACCCCTGCCTAAATTTACCATCCACATCCAAAGTAGATATGCGGCTCGGCGAGATGCGTTGCCATGACGAAGGCAGGAAGAAGAACGGGACCCAGGCTTCAGGATCTAACTTGAACCGTGCCAGACCTACAGGATCACCAGGGGTTCAGGCACCACCTACTAGGTCCTGGAATCATTCACAGGTTAGCTAGAATCGACAAGTATATAGCATTTCGATAGTTGTTATAGATCATTACGAGTTTAAGCATGGGCGTTGGAGAGCAGAGACAAGAGCAAGAGACGGGATGAGCGAGGCCTTAGAATGGGTTTGGACCCTTATGCAACCATAAGCTACGGCTGACAGCCCAGGCAATAGCTTCTGCTATGTTCCAACTAACCAACCAAACATCTCAATAGCCGCAAGCTACGGCCACGTTTACGATAACAGATGCAGTGCAACAGAATCAATTGGCCATCCATTTGCTGGTTCAGCTGTAAGATGTATGGTCGACTAGAGGTAGTCAGTCAACTCAAAACGCCTGATGACGGCGGTATATCCCTGAACCCATCTAAAACTGCCAGCCCCTCACTGTTAAGGGTTTGTCACTCTTGATATTCAAGTTAACATTGCCAACGCCAGCAGGTCTTTAATAACCAGCCAGGCTGTTGCATAGTATCTCACCTTGACCACTTCCCGCCAGTTCATTTTCCTATCTCAAACACCTACCTAGGTTAGTAGGTAGGCTGCAAATAGCCCAGCCCAGATAAAAATACCTACCTACCAACTGGACCTCAAAAGATGGACTGGCTGGTTCCCTCACCCCTGTCTGGGCCCTGTTGACAATACCCCCGCTACCGTCATCCCCCAACCCCACCCTGTCCACCAAAGCTACCTGCAGAGGAGGCTGCGTTCAGTGAGAACCATAGCACTTGTACCTACCTAAGCATTAGGGAGCCTAGTACCTAGCCTCTACCTATCTACCTCCATACACAACCTGCTTAACTACCTACGATGTAACTAGTAGGTATGCTCACTGCGGGCCAAGGACTTGCATCCATTACTCCACACCATGGGAAGCTGGGACCATCCATGATCCATCCTGTACGGATACCGCTCTGCCCGCCTTTACGTTTGCCTCTGCCTTTGTCTAAGCTAAGGTTTACCTGCAGGAGCTCAAACGACTACATATACAACCATCTCCTCCTCCCTCCTCACCTTTCTTGTTCTGCTCTTCTCTCCTCTTTCTCTCCTCTCATCTACACCTTATTGCTTCTTGATACCCCCTTCCTCAAACTCTTCCGCCTGTTTCTTCTCTATCCTCCCCCCCACATACATCCGCTCGCTCTCGGTACTGCTCTCACCGACCGTCTCCCAACGAACCCATTGTCCACGTTTTTCTACCTCAGAGAGCCCAGTCAACATGTGGTAAGGAAGCTTCCTCTTCCTCGTACCTTCACCGTCACCGCCTTTGTTACCGCCGCCTGTCTTCTTCGTCTGCCCCGTCAGCCACCGAAGCTTCCACCGATTCTTGCTTGCGACAGTCGCAAGCCAAGATGGAAATGGTTGTCAAGGTTCAAGGCGACAACAAAGAAGAGACTAGCAGTTGAAGAAAGAGACGATGAGGTGGCTCAATTGATGGAACTTTAATCGCTAATCACATTTTACAACAGTGGTATTTTCGGATACATCAACTACCTGGTGGAGAAGGACCGCAAGTTCATTCTCGACACTCTTGTCAACGGTCAGTAACTGCTTATCCCATGCACATGCCCACGCTCACTCACAATCAATCAATACCCCCCCTCCTCAGCTCTGCCCCTCACCACCCCTCTGCCCCTTTCATCAGCCATGCCCCGCCCCGCCATCCACTGGTGAGACGCGGGATCAGCGCCCAGCTTCGTGTTGCTGACACAGCTTTTTGCAAACAGGCTTGTCCCGTCTTGAGTACCGTGGATATGATTCTGCTGGTCTGGCCATCGACGGCGACAAGAAGAAGGAGGTTCTTGCCTTTAAGGAGGTTGGCAAGGTCGCCAAGCTCCGAAAGCTCATTGACGAGTCCGACCTCGACCTTGAGAAGATCTTTGATTCACATGCGGGTATCGCCCACACTCGATGGGCTACTCACGGTCCCCCTTCCACCACCAACTGCCACCCCCACCGGTACGTTTTGATAATTCCGAAATTCCCACCTCGATCCCTTGATTCTCGATCTTTGTCCTTGTCTGGTAGCGAGAAGATCAATTCTGAATCGGGGAGCATATCCGGACACAGTTTGCTGACTACACACCCCTGAATACAGATCTGACCCCAGCTGGGAGTTCACCGTTGTCCACAATGGTATCATCACCAACTACAAGGAGCTGAAGACTCTCCTCCAGGCCAAGGGCTTCAAGTTCGAAACCGAGACCGACACTGAGTGCATTGCCAAGCTCACCAAGTACATCCACGACCAGCACCCCTCCATTGGCTTCACCGACCTTGCCAAGGCTGTCATTCAGGAGCTTGAGGGTGCTTACGGTCTTCTCATTAAGTCCGTTCACTACCCCCATGAGGTCATTGCCGCCCGTAAGGGTTCTCCTCTCGTTATCGGTGTCAAGACCGAGCGACGCATGAAGGTCGACTTCGTCGACGTTGAGTACTCTGACGAGAACGCTGCTCTCCCCGCTGAGGCTGCTTCCCAGAATGTCGCCATCAAGAAGAACGACCTTCTTACTCCCGATGCTGGCCTTCTCGGTGCCGCCGACAAGTCCCTCCTCCACCGATCTCAGTCTCGCGCTTTCATGACCGATGATGGCATGCCCATGCCCACTGAGTTCTTCCTCTCCTCTGATCCCTCGGCCATTGTCGAGCACACCAAGAAGGTCATGTACCTTGAGGATGATGACATTGCTCACATCCACGAGGGTTCCCTCAACATCCACCGCCTCAAGAAGGCCGATGGCAGCTCCAACGTCCGAACAATCCAAACCCTCGAGCTCGAGCTCCAGGAGATCATGAAGGGCAAGTTCGACCACTTCATGCAGAAGGAGATTTTCGAGCAGCCCGAGTCCGTTGTCAACACCATGCGTGGTCGTCTCGACATTGCCAACAAGACCGTCACTCTTGGTGGCCTCCGATCTTATATCTCCACCATCCGCCGATGCCGCCGCATCATCTTCATTGCTTGCGGTACCTCTTACCACTCTTGCATGGCTGTCCGTGGTGTCTTTGAGGAGCTTGCTGAGATCCCTATCTCCGTTGAGCTGGCTTCCGATTTCCTCGACCGACAGGCCCCCGTCTTCCGTGACGACACCTGTGTCTTCGTCTCCCAGTCTGGTGAGACCGCCGACTCCCTCATGGCTCTCCGCTACTGCTTGGAGCGCGGTGCCCTGACCGTTGGTATTGTCAACGTCGTCGGTTCTTCTATCTCTCTCCTTACCCACTGTGGTGTCCACGTCAATGCTGGTCCTGAGATCGGTGTCGCCTCTACTAAGGCCTACACCTCCCAGTTCATTGCCATGGTGATGTTCGCTCTGTCTCTGAGCGAGGACCGTGCCTCCAAGAAGGCTCGTCGTGAGGAGATCATGGAGGGTCTTTCCAATATCTCTTCTCAGATCAGGTCCATTCTCGAGCTTGACTCCTCCATCAAGAAGCTTTGCGAGAACTTCAAGAACCAAAAGTCTCTTCTCCTTCTCGGCCGTGGTAGCCAGTTCTCCACTGCTCTCGAGGGTGCTCTTAAGATTAAGGAAATCTCTTACCTTCACTGCGAGGCTGTCATGTCCGGTGAGCTGAAGCACGGTGTCCTGGCTCTGGTCGATGAGAACCTCCCCATCATCATGATTCTTACCCGTGACGACCTCTTCAAGAAGTCCCTCAACGCCTACCAGCAGGTTATTGCTCGCGGTGGTAAGCCCATCGTCATCTGCAACCCGTCCGATGAGGAATTCAAGTCTTCCGAGGCCGAGAAGATTGAGATCCCTAAGACCGTCGATGTCCTCCAGGGTCTTCTCAACGTCATCCCTCTCCAGCTCATTGCTTACTGGCTTGCCGTTCTCGAGGGTCTCAACGTTGATTTCCCTCGTAACCTGGCCAAGTCGGTCACTGTCGAGTAACCTCGTCACTGTGTTTTGACAGATTGTCGATGTACAGTATGAGTTTGGCGGCTGCTTGCGTTCCTCTTGCGTGTCAGCGAGAGGTTTATGATAACATTTGGAGTTGGGTTTTGGACAGCACTAGCTTGCAACCAAAGTGTTGGTCAAGTCTTTGGTGTTTTGTCTACCTGGATAGCATGGAACGAATATTTGGCAAAAATAAATGAATAAATGGAACGCCAGGGATCAGGCTGGTCGTGGTCCGTTTTAGATACTCCGTAAACCTCAAGAAGAGGTTGGATAGGCAAGTTGGCTTATTTACGGTACACTAGCTCTAGGCAACGTAATCACGAATATCAAGTCTTGCAAATTGCACAAAAACGACTCTCTTTCGGTGATGCATATTGTGATATATATTGTTACAACTCTACCAGATGTCCAGAACTGTCCCTTGATCATTGAATGACAAACGGTATTGGTATTTCTTTATCTAGGTAGTCAGCACTGGTGTTCACCCCATCTTGTCAAAATGTAGTCATCATGATTGTAGCCAGCTGAATGGTCTCTAAAGTAACACAAGCCTGGTCTTTCCGACTTGGATCTTGGTCGATATTTCTAATTGATTAGTTCGTGACCGGTTTTGGTCACACAATCTTCTCATGTAACAAACTGCCATACTGTTTAGACAGTCTGAGTACCATATCCCCGAATTCTCTCGGCAAACGCCCAGCTCTGGGCCTCGAGCTGCAGACCATCGGTAATCTCCACACCCTCCTTGGTAACAACCGCCATCGAGTAGTAATCGAGGCTGCGAGCGTCACGGTAGTATAGAACCTTCATGCACTCCTTGATAATCTTGATAGCCTCCTCCTTCTCTAGGTTCTGAGCGGCCTCCTCATCGGGAACATGGCGACGCATGATGGGCTGAGCGAGCATAGAACCGAAACCGGTGGCCAGACTGGGGGCACTGTAAGTGCTTCCGAGAAGATCGGCGGCGGCGAGGAAAGGCTTGTCATCGTCGTCGAGACCAGCAACGAGGAGATGGTTCCACAAAGGGTCAAATTTGGAGCGACGGCGGTAGAGGAGTTTTGCCAGGTAGCGGTGAAGGTTTGCGGCGTTGAGGCGCGGGGCGTCGGGGGAGGTGTAGGCCTCGTCGAGGGAGAGATCAATGAGGTGGCGGTCGAGGTATTGCATATCGGAGATGTCGCCGCTGAAGCCAACAACGGATGAGTCGGCGAAGGAGCGGAGTCGCTTGACGTCGGTGAAGCGGGCCAAGGAGCCGTATGAAGCTGTAGACAGTTAGATTAAGCTGTAGCTCTGGTGTAGATAGAACGGACCTAGGTTATCAGCAGCCATCACAACACCGTCCTTGAACTTGACGGCAATGACGGAGGTACCCGTGACGATGGGCTGCTGGGTGTTTTGTTTGGGACCATTGTCGGCCATGAAAGAGGCATCATAGGCGCCGTAGACATCGTCTCTAGGCTATTTGATGTCAGTTTATTAGAATTGGGAATGTTCGAAGGGTCCACATGGGAGGACATACACGACCCCAAGCTTGCGGACGGTGATCCATGGTTTATGTGATTGAGAGAGATGGGGGGTGAAAAGAACTGAAGCAACTCGAGAGTTTTGTGGCAGAAGAAGGTATCGTTTGTGGTGGATACAGTTGTCGTCGTCGGTTGGGGTTGATGATGGCGATGATGAAGTTGAAAGAGAGCTACTCTTTGGCCCAGCCTTGCTTGCTTGACTTGACCTCACTCACTGTCGCGTCCAACGGCAGCCTGCGACCAGCGAGCGGATGAGGTTACTGTGGAGGGGGCGTTACATAAGCCAGTCCTGATGCAGTGATTGGACCAACTGCTAAGCTACAAGAGCTGTAGCTCACCAAGTCGAGAGTACCTGGCGCTCTGGCTACAGTTGGTGTAGATTGACGGTATCGGTACCATGGAGCTCTTGCATGAAGTAGGTTGTGCCTACTTTACACCTGCCCACCCAGGTGGGTCAGAGAATAACCAGCACACTTTACACCTCCTTCAAGCATATTAGATAAGAACTACCTAAATTTTTACTTAAATATCTATATAATTTTAGGTACTCTTTAGCAGGCATTAGCCTATAAAGTCCTCTCAGCGTGCCGGTTATTTTCTGGCCCACACCTGCCTGCAAATCACAAAACATCAGAGGTAGGTAGGGAACTACAGAGCAGGCAATACACCATCAGCCTCATCTCGACTAACCAATCCCCCCCACCGTACACAAACCCAGCCTCGCCTTTGACTGTCGCCTCCTCTGAAATTCGTTACGCATAAATCAATTCTCTCTAAAACCATTTATACAAATACCAAAATGCTCACTTCTGTGGGTCGCGCTGCCGCCCGTCGCGTGCCAACATCCCGCCTTTCTGCTTCCACACTCTCCGCCGCCCAATTGATCTGCCGCCAGTCGGCAGTAGCACCTACGCTTCCCATTCGAAGCTTCTCTGTCTCAGCATGGTCGCCTTCCCCTGCGGCAGGCGATAAGAAGGCCGCCGCAAAGAAGACGGCCACCGCTAAGAAGGCCACTGGCACCACCAAGTCCAAGTCTAAGGCCACTGATACTAAGTCCAAAACGAGGGCTGCGCCCAAGTCCAAGTCTAAGGCTGCTGCGGAAAAGCCCAAGAAGCTCAAGAAGGCGGTGGACCCCGAGAAGCTCAAGAAACTGGAAATCAAGGAGGTTAAGAAGTGGGTGCTCAAGGACAAGCTGGCTCAGCTACCCGCCAGCTCATGGCTCTTGTACGCGACTGAGAATAGGGGAAGTTCTGCAGGCAGTGGTGGAATCACCCAGCAAATCCCCGAGTTGGCAGAGAACTTCCGTCGACTTGACGAGTCTGAGGTCAAGGTTTGTCACCCGGTCCCTCTCTAGCTCTACTAGATAAGCTAACAGAAAACCCAGGAACTCGCCCGCAGAGCCGCTGCCAACCGTCAGAAGAACCTCGACAACTACAAGGCTTGGGTTGAGACACACGAGCCTGCGCGCATCCATCTGGCCAACAAGTCCCGGCGCCGCCTTGCTTTCCTGACTGGCAAGCCCGTCAAGATGATCACTGATGAGCGCCTGCCGCAGCGCCCCATAGGCCCCTACGCCCGCTACCTTGCCGAAAACTTCGGCAACTTCGACCGTGCTGAGACTAATTCATCCGTATTCAAGAAGATTGGCCAGGCTTGGAAAGGCCTGAGCCCTACCGAGAAGGCTCGCTATGAAGAGCGCGCTGCTGACCAGTCTGTCAAGTACAAGGCTGAGATGGAGAAGGTTGAGGCACGCGCAAAGGCCATCCAGGAGACTGAAGTTGCCTAAGGTATTAAATAAGATGAGATGCTGCTTAGATTAAAGAAAGAAACTTTATGTACAAAGGACTGACTGACTGTTTCCTTGAATGATCGCTTGTTTGTCTTGCTGATATCGGAATCTGGGGGTGTTATGATCTGTTTATGGTATGGGAGTGATCGCAACGGACTGGGGCTATGGGAATGGGGGATTTTGGGTTGGTCTGGTCTGGTCTGGCCTGTTTCTGTATGTATTCGTGGTTGTCCTTAATTAAGTGTATGGATGGTACTAGAGCTTTTGACAAGCCACGGCACCCTCAGATCCAGCTGAGCTGGCGACAGGGTGTGCTCACTTGAAAAATAGTCGAAGCCAGAGGCTCACCTGATTTGCATTTAGTTTATTTATTCAGCTGTTTAACATAAAACAATGATGCGTTGCCGCTATTCCAACCGTCGTAACGCCGTTCAGTAAACAAGAGACCAACCAGTGCCTCGCTTATAGTGACAGCATTCAAGCTAATCAGTATTTCACATTGCGTATAATACCAAAATCGAGTGAGATGTATCATCCAAGTCATCCCTGCTTCTCATAAGGTGAAATTTCCAGGGCAACCTCCCCATCTGCTCCATACCATTTCGCACCCGTTGTTTTGACTTGTCTTCCGCTGGCGAGGTACAGAAGCAAGTATGTATGTTTGGCAACATGGCCCCAGCAGTATAAGCGCAACCAGTCGTAGGTGTTATCTCTGCGACACCAAGTTCCCCAGCCTGCCAAGCCACTCTTGAGATAGTTGCTGAGAAAGACCCAAGTATCCAACCGAATGATCGGATTCCAGTCACTGCAGTCCAGGAGCCAGTAGCCTCTCTCGAAGGGATCAATTTCTCGTTTCGTCGTTGGACGATATCTCGAAGACAGATCACGGGCGAGCTTTGCAAGCTTCTCAGATATCAAGTCTGCAGGGGCGACGTTGTCTACTCCCACAGATGGAGAAGGTGGCCGGATCTCTAAGCTGCTGCTGACCGAATCCACTTGCGAGTTTCTTGTTGACAGGGCTGGGCCTGTGTCACTGGAGCTTCGGACAAGGTCGCCGTGCTCTACGTGACTAACCTTGGATCGCTTTGCTGGAGGAGGCTCTGACTCTGCGCGAGGTGATAGAGCTTGCGAATGGCTGCCCAACACACTGCCTGATACATGGGTGACGTCTGGAGCTAAATGCTCAAAGGCTACTATCTCTGTATTCGCCGACGCAACGAGAACTTCAGCTGCCTTATCTGGTTGCGGTGTCGTTGGTATGGCATTTATGGACTCTATAAATCCAGGAGTTTCAAGGGGCAGAGATTCTCCCTGACTAGGAGCTAGTAACGAAGAAGGTACACCAGCTCTTTGTCCGAAATTGGGCACCCGAGGAGGTTCCCTACGTGCGGTTGGAGACGAAGTTGGGATGGAGGCCTGCGATGATCGTGTTCTTCCGATATAGCGCTGTAGTATACGTGATGGTGAAACATTCAATAGCCCAGCATCTGGCATGGGATAGGAATCGCTGATTTGACTTGGAGGCGCACACCAAGAGTTGAAGGATCCAAAACCAGCGTCATCCGATGGGGGGGCCGCGTCCTGAGCCAATGCAGCACGCGGTAGGCATGGCGAAGATCGATTATCCAGAGCCCCTTCGAAACTTAAATCTTGAGATGCGATCTCGAATGATTGCCCGAATGAAGCCGTCACACGGGTTTGACTTGGGGATGGTGCCCCTTGCTCCCTAGCCGATGCAGAACGTTCTTGTTCACACATTTGTGACGCTGGGGGTAGCTGTATACAGTTACGAGGTTGGAAAGCGAGATAAGCTTGTGCAAGTTGGCGATATCGAACATCATCGGTTGAGCGACTTGGTGCTGTGATGTGGACAAGGATCTCTGCGTCGTCCAAGCTGTTTTTTGCCATGTTTTGAATGCCAGTAAAGCATATCGACTGATGATCGTCGAAAGATACAATCTTGTCGAGCGAGTAGACTTAATTGTGAACAAAGGTGAAAGTAATAGTATAATAGAGGCCGATATGCTTGTTGATTATATCCAAAGCAATCCAAAATCGAGATTGAGAGAGCACGAGCCAGACGAGACAAGGGTAGAAGTATATGGAAAAAAGTGATGAGCAGTGAACAACAGAAGTAGTCTCGTGACGCACCATATTGATTCACGCCGGGCCGCACAATGAAGGCTACCTATTAGAGGGAGACTAAGTTGAAGATGCTGAAGATTTAGGGAGTTGATCCACTGATTGGTTGCTACAGTAGGCATCTAGGTGGACTACCTACCTAGGTAGGTAAGACTTCAGCCACACAGAGGTGGATGCCCACCTAGTCCCCCTGCAGCGCCATACGAGTACCTCCATCATAGGTTGGATATCATCAAGAGCATCCCGTCCCTCTGGCTTACCCTTCCCACCTCCTCGACTCCTATTGCTACCTCACTCTTACATACACGCACAAAATAACCAACAATGGCCGAGGAGACAAAGTCTAGAGGCCCCCTCGGAAGAGTCGTTGTCATTGGCGGTAACGGCTTTCTTGGCCATCACATCGTCAACCAAGCCCTCGAGCAATGGACAACCACCGCTACTATCGGCGTAGACCTGCGATGCGAGCGCAACCGCAACCCCAATGCCGAGTACCGAGAGTGCGACATTACCGATCCTGAGCGTTTGCTTTCTCTGTTCGAGGAGCTCAAGCCCGACGTTGTCATTCATACGGCTTCGCCCGTAGCCGTCAACCCCAAGATCGGTCACGATGTCTTCAAGAAGGTCAATGTCGACGGTACACAGGCCGTTGTTGACGCCTGTCAGAAGACTGGTGTCAAGGCTCTTGTGTATACAAGCTCTGCTAGTGTTATCAGTGACAATGTCACCGACCTGCTCAACGCTGATGAGAGATGGCCTTTGATTCGTGGGGAGGCGCAGACTGAATATTATTCAGAGACCAAGGTAAACTCACGCCATATTCTAACTCTGAGCTCTCAGGCAACCCGACTAACAGACAGTCACTATCAACAGGCTCAAGCTGAAGAGATCGTCATCAAGGCCAACCGCCAGGAAGACTACAAGCTCCTCACAACCTCTATCCGTCCCGCCGGTATCTTTGGCGAAGGCGACGTCCAGACCCTCGCCGGTATTCTCAACGCCTACAAGCGCGGCAAGCACACGATCCAGGTCGGCACCAACGAGAACATCTTCGACTTCACCTACGTCGGCAACGTCGCCCACGCCCATCTCCTCGCCGCACAGCTCCTCCTCGCCACCGCTGCCTCTCCCACCATCCCTCTTGACCACGAACGCGTCGACGGCGAGGCCTTCTTCATTACAAATGATACACCTGTCTACTTCTGGGACTTTGCCCGTGCCATCTGGCGTGCTGCTGGCTACGACAAGGGCACAGAAGGTAACTGGGGCCTCAACCGTGAGGTTGGCATCACCCTTGGATATATCAGCGAGGTTGTCGCCAACATTCTCGGCAAGACACCCACACTCACTCGCAAGTCCATCATCATGAGCTGTATGACCCGCTACTACAACATCACAAAAGCCAAGCGTGCCCTGCGCTACCAGCCTGTCTGGTCACTGAAAGAAGGTATCGATCGTGGCGTGAACTGGTTCCTTGAGCAGGATAAGCTTGCTGTCGCTGCTGTCAAGGCGTAATATGTATAGCAACGAGAGAAACGAGCAAGAGGGAGATTTTTTTCATGAGATAAAAAGAGGAAAGGGGGACAAAACTTCAGATTTGGCCATAAAGAGTACATTTTTTGTCTATATAATATACTAGGTGACTTTTTAATTAACTGATCTTCAACTGGGAGTTGTCGGTGTTTTCATTCATTCAACAGCTGAGTATTGTTTGATCTATCGCCATGTTTACATTCGTAATCTTGTGATTGAAATGCTGTGGTTGGTTGGGTTGCAAGGAAGTCAGTTAGTTACCTGAGTATTTGGAAGAATCAGTTAATAATACTCCATTTCATTCACATGAACAAGCAACAGTAAACTCCAACGATATGTCATGGGTACCCAATCGGAACATAATCTATTGTTCCTATTTTGCTCGTCGTCACTTAGATCCGTGACTAAAATCCCATCTGATCCCAGAATGAAGTCAATATATTTGCATCCTCATATCTGACCCAGCATCCACGCATGCACTTTTGGCACGAGGAATCAATGACTCTTTTCATCTTTATCTCGCCCTGCCCTGCCCTGCCCTAGCCTATCTCGAGACTCCAATGGGAATCATCCCGCTAACAAGGTTTAATCCATCCAACTCAGGTATAGAAGAAGATTGAAAGAGAAACGAGTAAAAAACATGACAACACCCTCTCTTGAAACCCTTTTTTGTTGTCATAAGAAAAAAGGTATAAGCCCTCAAGAATAAACACTGAACCGAAAAAAAAAAAGACGAGTAGCCGGCAGATATCTCTCAGGTCACATAGGTGAAGGAGTTTGAAGATGACATAAAGTGACGGGCTGAGAAGATAGAATAACAGGAGCGAGATCATCCTATCTCTCCAGTAGAGGAATGAAGAAACTACCAGGTTTGTCGTGTCGGTTGTTGCAGAAAACAATGAATGCTGGGGGATTTTGGGTTGATAAAATGTCTTTTCCCCGCTTTTTGGACAAATGCATGTTTTATCATATAGCATCGACAAGCCTGAGGAAGAAGCAAAAAGGAACGCCGTCGACTATGCAAATGACTCTCTACTCCCAAATCATGCCTCCTGAACTGCACGTAGAATAACGAAACGAAGCTTGACGCCGGGCGTTTCCAGGCCCAGCCATGATCAAGAATACCATTGAAAAAAAAGGAAGTATCATGAGTTGCCGGACACACCAAGTCCGCTGCCTTGGCGTCCCATGCCAGAGTTGCGCCATTCTCGCCTCCTGCTATGCTCGGCGCTATCGAGCTGACTGTCTGACTGGTTGAACTGGTTGACCCCATAAGGCGAAGCATTGCCCAGATCGTTTCGTCCTCGGAATCGCGCCGGAGGGGTTCCAAGCCCGTTGTTGGGGTTAGGCATTGCAGGATCTTGTATCGTGCGAACAGTGGCTTCACCCTGCCATACTGCTGGGTCAGTTTCTACTCGCCGAGCCGGTGGTCGGGTGGAGTTGTCCTGGCGGTTGTAGACCTCATTCACATCAGCAATAGAAATCTGCCCCCGTCGATCTTGGAACCGTTTCAGGATGTCTTTTGTGGTAAGATCTCCGCTGTTGCTGAAGATATAGGGATCGTTCATGAGACCAAGGATCTCATCAGGAACCTGGAAAAAAAGTCAGCTGACAAGGTTTAACACTGCAGACAGAACCGATTCTTACCTGGCACATTTCCTCGATATGTGTAATCATCATTTCCACCGCATCGATAACATACATGGCCTCGCTATCCAGAGCAGGCGCTCTGGAAGGATTTGTTAGGATGTTGGGTGCAATAACGGTGGCCAGATTTCTCGTATCCATCTTGGAGCCAAGGTCTTCATCCAGTTGGTGGAAAGTTCCCGCCCACTTGAGGAAACTGAATAGAATCTCCAGGCAATCTCGGTGACTCTTTGGTAGAAGACAGCAGGTCAAGTGCAGGCACTGCTTTCTCTTATCAGGGTCTGAAATCTTGGCCGCGCTGACCCATAGCCTGTACAGCTTGTGGGTCATCAGGGGATCTGGTAGATCTCTCAGGTAACGCTTAAGAAGAGCAGCGAGTTGAACAACAGGTTGTTCCATAAAGTTGACCATGTCACAGCCCTCAGCATTGATAACATCCACGAGGCCTTGCTGCTTCTTGATGTTGCCGTTCTTTCGGAACACACCCTCGACTGAGAGATCCATCTTGCGCATTGACGATACAATATCATCAATGACTGCTGGGATCCTAAGGGTGCCCGGGCCAACACCGTCTGTCGAATCCGCACCATCCCTTTCGATGATGATTTCCAGAGGTACACCGAACACGCCCTTCTTCTTAACGTTCTTGCTCTTGTCGTTCTTGAAGGCCTTTCCAAGGTTCTTCCAGAAAGTTGCCTGCTTACGCGACTCAATGAAGCCGAGAAGCTCTTCGAGTGAGAATTCTTGCTCGATCATGGGCTGCATGGTGAGGACGGCGAGATGGCGCACATTGAAGTATTCGAGGCCAGAGAGTTCAGAAAAGAATTTTCGTCCTATCCGCTCTGGCATCAAATCGGAGCGCTCTCGATCAGTTGATTGTGTTCGCATATGGCCCTGACTTGCAGACGAGGCATCCAGCGAGTGGTCTTGGAAGGGCTGTGGGGCTTTCTGCTGTTGTTCTCGGGACTGCTCGACAGCTACTATCCTTGGAATATCATCCAAAGTGATGCCATCATTCTGTCCAAACATAATGTCAGTGGAGCCTTGTGCACCATGGCCTTGAGCATCACCAGCGGAACCTGGGCGTGGTCCCCTGCCATCGGTGTCCATCACACGAGAGCTTCGGGCTTGTCGAACACTAGACGACAGGTGCCGGTCGAGTCGCGTACTTCGTAGCCTGCGCACATCATTAAGAGTGTTCTCATAAGACGACTCTCTTTTGCTGCCGCCCGGCCCGCGTGATGCGTCCCCTCCCCTCGACCGTGGATCGCTTCCCTGGCCATCACCTGCACCATACCCGTTGTTATCGGTATCATCCTTGGATCGCGGCAGGGTGCCGTTGGATTTTAGAATATCTAACAATCGAGCCAGGGCAACTCGAAGTAAAAAGACATATTGCTGTAGTTTTGATACGTGCTCAAGTGGTAGAGAATTGGCTCCAGCGCAATTTGAGCAGTAGAGTTTTCGATCAAGGGAGTTGAAGCGGGCCTCTTGTAAGGACCGTCCGACTTCTCGTCCGCACCTTGTGCACTTAGCACAGTTCAGGTGCCATCTCGTGTCGCCGTTCTTAGCACACTCGTCCTCGACAGATCTATGGCAGAGAGAACAGTGGTCCGAGTCGCTGGCAGATAGCTTCCCGCCGCTGGCAGTCACTGCCAACTGGCCGTCGTCGTTCTTCACTGCGTCAAGATCACTTAGGTCGTCGAGGAACTGGTACAGGCCAGTAGAAGCGCTGGCTTCGCGCTCAAGGCGTAGTGCACCCTGGAGACAGATTCTAATGAGGAGTTTGAGGTAATGGGCCAGACCTGTGACGAGGGACAGCAGCTCCTGTGTGACGCCGAGTTTGTGGCTAGCGTTGTCTTGTGTCTTGGAAAGTAGAGAGAAGAAGGAAACAATCTTTTTGCATAATAATTTGGCTTCTCGCCCGTAGGACATGCCTGAGTAGAAAAGTTAGACTTGATGCAATACAGTTCCGAGGCTTGTGAATCTGTACCTTTTTCGTTTAAGCTTACCATGGTTGCATCGAGGCGATCTGCCGATTGGAACAAGATCTCAACGTGCCAGATGAAGCGCTTAGCAACAAAAACTCCCTCCACATATGAACCATTGCTCACATGGAGCAGCATGTCGGAAATGCAGGCAGCAGAAGACTCTTCGAAGGTTGATAGAACGCTCCATATACGAAAGACCTTCTCTTCCATGCGCTCTTCCTCCTCGCGGATAAGGTCTCTGCCTGCAGCATCGTCCGAACTTTCGAGGGCAGGTAACGAGTCAGTGGGTTGCGCCAACCGCACATTCCAGAACTTGTGAATCATATAGCACTCGGGATGCCAATGCTGATTTTGTCCATTTCTAAAGATCTCGACGAACTGTTTTAAAATGGCCGTCTGACAGCCATTGCACCGCTGCGCAAACTGTGTCGAATAATGATAATGGCAGTAAACGTTTCCGTCATGTTCGTAGTAACTATCCTGAGCACCAAATATCGTTGAACATAATGAGCAGGTAAAGTGATCGACATGGTACTTTCGGTCTAGGGCGGTGATATAAGAGCCACGGAGCGCTCCCCCGCACTGGTAGCAAAGGAGGCCGAGCCGACGAAAGTAGTCGGTCTCGCACAGAGGATATTGTCCCCGGCCATTCTCGTCCTCGGCCGGGAAGAATTTTGAAGCTACTATCTCACCGCAGTCCTACAAGTTTAGCAGATTAGTATCTGACTGTGGTCAAGTGGGAACGGGGCCGACCTGGGATTCGCACCTGACACTTGAAACAATCGAGATGGAATGTTCCATCAAGAGCTCGCACGAACTGGCCCGTCAAGGGCTCACCGCACGCCTGGCACGTCCTTGTCTGGCCGCTGGCAGACCTTCCACTTCGCCCTCGCGATCTGTTCCGCTCAGCACTTTTGCGGGGCGGCTGGTCCTCAGCCCATCCTGGGGGGTTGGGCGTACCAGGAGCGGAGACGGGCGGCCGTGGTCGATAACTACTACTATCGGGGGTTCTGGTCCTGTATACGGGACCGCCGTTTTGCCAGTTTGAATCGGCATTCGGGGGCATGTCCTGAGCGTGATATTCGTGAGAGCGGTCGCCATGGCTATGTTCGCCGAGCATAGCGTCGTCGTAGCTCGACGCCATCGTGAGAAGCAATCCAGGATGTCGAAATACACAATTCCCCCTCCTCGCTCCAAACCAGTCAAGCACAAATGGCCTATCGGCGCCAAATTTCCAGCAGTGGTCGATGGGCGTTTGCAGCGGTCGGCATCAGCACCAGCTGAGAGGGAGGCGGCGAAGACAGCAACGACAGAGACTGTGTCGAGATCAATTGGCGAATACAAGTGAATAAAACAGACAGTGAGAGGCGGTATCGGTCGTGGAAGAGGTAAGATCGAGCACTTTGGTGTTCGCGTGACGGCCCAACTATAAGCCCACCCAGTTTCGGACTGGGATGATGAGAGGCGGCGGGAGGAGCAAGCAGGTGGCAGTGAAGAAGCGATGCAGTGCGGCACAAGACAACTACAACTAAGACCCGATCGACCTAGTACCTAATGTGAGGCTGGAGCATGCACTGCACTGTACAGTAGACAGTAAGGCTGAAGCGGAGAAAAAAAAAAAGAGACAACGGAAGAAGATGCGATCGATGCAAGACGCGGCGCAGCGCGTCTGCGGCGGCGTGGGATGAAGGAGCGTGGGAGTTGAAAGTCGAAGCCTGTCGTGAGAGAGTAAGGTAAGATAAAGTGAGGTACGGATACGGTGTATGGAGTAGAGTAGAATATGGAGGTAGCGAGCAGGAGGAGCTGAAGGCAGTTGGTGGTTGTGGTGGAGAGCCCAGGGCCCCGTGGCAGAGGACAACCTAGACTCCTTGTCAGAGAACAGGAGAAGGTACTTGCGTTGTAATAGGGGATTAGCAGCCAGGTTGAAGTACCGCGCCTATACTGGTAGGGGCAAAGGTCGGGTACCAGTGGAGGCCACCTTGGCGGGGGGGCTGCTGGTACAGTGCCCAGATGAGACTGGGCGGGAGATTCTACGCCATCTCTCAGCTACAGTACGTACGAAGAAGGGACTGGAGCTAACTGAAAATGGTCTCAGGAGGGACAAGTTAAGCACTAGTACCTGGGCGACCGGGTAGCAGCATCATCAGATTGTACTTGAGATTCGAGTTGAATACTCGAAAGCTGAGTTGAACAATCTAGTAGATAAACCCAGTCAAGCAGCAAAGGTACATCAAGTCAATGGCCACTGCCAATGCATGCAGCAAAGCAATACTGTACAAGGAACCGCTGCCTTACGCAGATGCTGGGCTTGACACTGTCCAACGAACGAAATGCGAGATGCTGGTGGGCTCTGATGGGGGATGGAGTTCAGGTGGACCCTGCTTGTATTAGGGGCGTTTGAATCCATTGAAATATTAATTTACTGCAATTTCCAGGCGATGAGGATCCACGCCCAAACCAGAGGACAAGAACCGACTAGACTTGGTAGAGTAAAAATAAAAATAAACGGTGAATCCGTTGTTTCGAAAGCTGCTTCCGTCCGTCACTTCTTCAGGTGCATGTAGATGTAGATGTAACTGCAACTACAACTGCAACTGCAACTCCAGATGCAGGTCGCCGTCAGCACAGCCTTCGATGGCATGGATGGGATATTATTAGGTAGGTACCTATCTTACTGTAGGAAGAGTAAAATAGTAGTAGTCTACCATAGCAGGCAGCCTCCCAATGTGTTTTGCCTCTCAAGTTCTCCAAAGAAGGAGGGAACAGAAACAATTAGCTATCGTCAACAGATATTAGGGTCCATCTCCCAGGATGTCACTCAAGCAAATAGCTCTGTGTCGTTCTGGATATGGAGACAGGAATTACAGTACATAAGTAGGTACATACATACATACCTTTTTACTATCACCCTTGACTCAACGTGACAAAGGCTGAACCAAGGTCTGTCCACTGGGCATTGCTGGGAATGTCTCCGCCTGAAATCAGCCTGAGCCTCTAACTAGGCGTTGCAGCAGCACTAGATCATTGGTCAAAGCTGTCCCTGCCTATGTACTACTGTACCTAGTAGGTAGACCAAGCACGGCTTACTTTGCGGTACCACCTTGTTTCTCACCACTCACCCGAGGAACAGTGAGGTCATTCCAATCCCCAGATTCCCCCTTTAAACCTGGAAACGAAACAGACTAGCTTGCAGCAGAAAAACACAAGAGGGGGGAAGGAGATCTGCCTTGAGACCTAAAAACAAACACAGTCAGATTTTTTTTTCTTGAGATACGCTACCGCAAATAACCTTGCCCTGCTGGAAATTGGAAATTGCTATGATGAAGATCTTATCACGTGTAGGTAGGTGTAGAGGATTAGGGGGCCACGTCCAAGGTCCAAGAATGCCAACACAGGTGTACGTTACTAGACAACTGAACAGAGAATAATGTGACGTCCTGACATTGAATAAGCATATCGAGTTGTATCGACAGATAGATACATCTTGGTTGGATGCTTGAGTTCAAACTTATCAATTTAGCATGAAGAATAAGTGGGATACCTGAACGGTAACGACAGAGTATAAATTACAATTAGTTCCACGTGCTATGACCAAATACCAGCAATAACTAAATAGCATAAACGTTAATATTCTTGTTTCAAAGTTTGCATCAAAAAAGCCAGGAGATGCACAATCTGACCTGACCCTTGAGATTACTCCACAATCTTCCCGTTAACCCCCGTCTTGTAAGCATCATATCAACCCTGCCATCATTCTCGAGGTCTCCAGATATTGATAGACAGGGCACGTGCAAGCTCGGGTCAGGATATGGTATCTGGAACATGATTCAATACGTTATCATGAAATACTCTCAAGCGTGCACGAGCTCTTTGAGTCTCCTCTCAATCTTCTGTCGACCCTCAAAAGTCCTCCAGACCTCGTGTGGTGCGCCATCAACAATGTCCCAGTTCTTCAGGTTCTTGGTCAGTTTCGTCAGGTCGCGCTGCTTCTTTTCCCATTCATGGCTATCCTTGACATGCTTTCCGGAGCTAATAACAACAAGCGGCGTATCCTTGTCCTGGATCTGACGGCTGGTCAGCGCATCTCGTCGAGTGAACGAGCCGGCCACCAGACTTTCTTGCAGTTTGGCAAAGATGAACTTGCCACTCTGCTGGGCTGATCGTCCGTATACTCGGTCGCGACTCGTTCGTCCACGGAAGATAGCACCAGGGATTCGGTCCAGGCCGAGTGGAGAGATAACACCCCAGAGCCAGAGGACGAATCCTCGGCCAGGTGATGCAACATCGCCGAGAAGATCCTCATGTAGAGGATCCACCAGGAGCAGACCTTTGATATGGTCTCCGTGACGCGCTGAAAAGACTCTCGAATAAATCGATCCAATTCCAGCACTTGCGAGGATCCATGGTCCGCTCTCACCAGCATCAGCAAGAGCCTCACTGAGCGTATCAACCACAAAGCCTGCAGACGATGGGGAGGGTGCGTTGTCTGACCAGCCGTAGCCAGGTCGATCGGCAAAGCAGTATCGTGAAATGGATTCATTCTTAACAGCGTTATCGGCCAGGCTCCAGAATTCGTACTCGACGGTTCGCTCGCCGGCTTCGAACAAGACAGTAGGCAGCTCGTGGCCCTTTGAATCGGTCTTGTTTCCGTGACAGTAAACGTGGATGCGATATTTGCCATTGTCGACCCGATGTAGCTTTCCTGGCTGTGGTATGCCTGCATCGAGAGCTCGGAGGATGATGGTCAAGGTGATAAGGAACACAGCCACTGACATGACAGAGTAGGCGATAGTAGAGATCATGACCTCGGACCATTCGAACAGGGTTCGTCTCGTTTCAGCTCGGCCGGTCAAGCGTTCCTCCTCTTCGGCCTTGCCCCATTTCACAGTGCGGTCAACGAGCAGAGTCCAGAGGCTGGTAAGGAGCGCCCATATGACACTGATAGCACCAACCCAGCCCTCTTCGTATCGAGTCTTTTGAACAGACAGGACAAGGATCACGTCCAGAAGAATAACTCCCTATATATAGTGTGAGTGGTAATGATTAAGTCCGGTGGCCATCAAGCAGACTTACCGACATAAAAATGGCCAAAATTCTGACAGATTTGGATGGTACCTCAAAGAAGAGAAGCGTTAAGATGAGATTCGCGAGCGTCCATGTCGCAAATCCAAAGGCGAGCCAAGGGCCACCGCGAGTTCCGATACCAGGCGGCGTCACAAACGAAGAGACAAGAAGCAGGATCCACCAGACGAGTGTTATCAAGGTGAAGGCAATTGTCAAGTATCGCAGAGCTCGAATACTCCAGAGATTATAGGGTGACACTGCGGGATCATCGGGAGCAAGTAAACCAGCTGAAGTTGAGTTGACGCGGTTTGGGAGTAGTCGAGTATGCTCATCTGGAACAGCCTGTTCACCTTCCTCAGGGTCATTACCATGGGAGACACCACCATTTGCACCGTTTGGTCGACTCTCGTCGCGCTCATCATTCGAATCTTTTGGGGAAGAAAATAGAGGCATTTTGAGTTAAGTGATTGTTTTCATGGGACTTTGGTCAATTCGTTCGTCGACGATGAATCGTGGGTGAGTTCTGTGTAAGTGCAGGAATGAGAATATGAATGAGCCTCTTCTGTAAGAAACAAATCAGTTGTCACGCACGCGACAAAAGATCACAGAAAAAAAGCCCCTTCGTTATGAGTAACGTTTTATCTGTCTATCTATCTAGAAACCTATCTATCGATCTATCTAAGTACCTACCCAAGGCTTCTATATAAACCCAGAAAACCAACTGCCAACAGATCGATCCATGATGAAAGAGGCTAAAAAGTATAGTACGTCATAAGCCAGCCATTTTCAGCACGTCCATTGGATGTTACCAATGACCATCGTTAGCGTTGCACAAGGGAGTGTTAGTGCGGATACAAACTTCCAAGAGGTGGAGGTTAGACCTGAAGCTTGGGTTTTTTGTTAACGATTGGGGTTTAATCGTGGCCACTTGACCCTTGATCAAGATACCTATCTTGTTTGCGGTCGGTTCATATAAAACAAGGCAGAAGTTAAATTTGCCATTACTGGAAATGGGGATTATTTTCAATGATGCCCTTTAAAGTTTCAGTCCCTGGCGTACAGTAAAGGAGAGTTTCATACATCACATCATATGATGAACTTTTTACAACTCCATATGAAAGATAAATACCAATAAGTAATCAGTCTTGGCTAACTAGACTGACCCGAATCTGCTCGGCATTTCCCATCTTGCAAGCTGCAACGCAATCACCCCCGCTGTTGGTGTCCCTAATGACGGCCGCACAACATCATTCCATGTCACAAAGACCAACAATCAAGAATATTTCGAAAGCATAATTATCTCTATCGGCGATCATTTTCCCGCTGAGTTTGAAGCGCTTAAGAATCAACGGTTTTTATTTAATTCATTAACATCATTATGTTATGAGCCAAATAAGCACTTTTCCAGCATCGTTGTTCTGGGCCACCTATATTCGCTTGTGCTTCACTTACACCATCCCCCTCCCCTGCTCACCAACGTTCAATGAGGTCCTCCCTCCTAATAACGATTCTTTATGATGGCTAGCATCAGCTCTGGTAAATTCACTTTAACGATAGTGTCAGCATTAAGATTAGATAAGAACCTCAGCACCAAATAATCTTTTTTTTTAAAAAAAAGGCAATCCAAATAGGGTATCTCTCTATATCCTTCGTTTTGACTCGACTTCTGACCAACTCCAGGCTTCGCCCGTCTGTGACATATAGAATAAATCGTGAAAGAGAGCGTTCCATTCTAGGTGTTCGTTCGTCGTTACACATTATCCCATCGTAATTCATTCTCCCTTCCGACTTCATGTATCCCAAGGAGTCACCGGGTTGTATTCTTTGGCGCTTGGAATTGTACTGATGCTGCTCGATACTGAATGAGACTTCTGACTGAGTCCTGAATAGGATTGTTCCTCTTCTCGCTGCTGTCTTGCACGCTCGAGTGCTTTCTCTGGACTCGGTCCTCGAGTTGAAGTGATGGCGTCGTCGGGTATTTTCCCGATAGGTAGGTGCAGCTTTACTGCCGCTCGCGGGTCCTTCATGTCGATACCATGCTTTTTGTAGGCGTTTCTCTTTGTTTCCTTCATGGCTTGTGCTGATGGCTCACTCACCGACAGCCAATCCTTGACTTGAGTGAGCCATCGAGACTTTTCCTTGTTGGACTTTGTTGTGTTTGTTGAAGGCATGGAAATACTGCATCTCTCATTTCCGCGTATAGATGGATCGTATTCAGAATGCGAATGGCGTGTTATGTAAGTTGATGACCTGGGGCTGACGAGAGTGTCGGGGTTTGAACTGGTAGTAGAGGACATGGCTGTATCTGTCGAGAAGGTCGCTAGGTTGAGCAGGAAGTTTTAGATGATGAGCTTCGAAAGCTCGGTGGGAGATGCTGATCGATTGGAACGTTCCTGACAGACCAAAGTCGGAGGACTGGACGGGTTGTCTTATAGTGGTTCAACGCAGCCTGGACAGAAAGAACTGCGAACCGACGATATACCAGGTGGTACTTTGTTTAGGACGGACCTTGAAAAAATGGGTATTCTGAAGAGCTGAGCGTATCTGAATTGGGTATAGTCCTCTATCTTCAGAGTCCCCGTGGTCTCAATAATCTCTCCTGTCAAGACCTCAATGTCGTGAGAATGAATTCGTTTAAGCAGATGAAGCTTAATTTTGAATCCCGATTTCGACAAATGCAGGAACAGGTTCGATAGCTGTGATCGTGTGGCCCCAAACCTTTGGCGTGGGACGTCGAGGGCGGTAGTGGGAAGATGATGCAAGTACATGAGTCGTGCAGCGCATAAAAGGAAGCACTGCCGACGGCAGCTACTGGATCATTGTATAGATGGAATGTGAGAAGGACTACTGCTCCTAGAAGAGGAAGAAACAAGAAAAGGAATAACAAGCCTGTCTCTCTTAGGTTGAGAGGAAGGATGGTGAAGTAAGAACAGAACAAACCTTGGTTGATGAGAGAAAATGAGAATGAGGTGGTTGCTCATGAATCACGGCGGGGAGGAGACGAGGATTTTTGAAGAGAGAATCAGCCAGGCACATAATAGTCTACCAAACAGTTACTCAAATGTACCGTCCATGTCCACGGAATAAGAAACAAAACCAATAACCAACCTTGGCAGCATTCAATTGTACAAGCTAAGGTACATTCATGCATTACCTTACCCATCCATACATACATCCTTGTCACAAGCCTCCAGCGTCACTCAAAGTCAAGCGCTTCCAAATTGTCTGCCATCACACCCTTGTCACCCTCGCAAGCTGGTATACTTATCCGATCTTGGCCTAGGTTGAGCTGAGGAGCCAACACGAAAATGCGGTTGATTGGGTGAGAGTCGGCATGAAGCCGGCCGGAGACCTTCTCACACGAGGGATGTAACGGTGAGGATGTGGCTTGCTTTTCTTGGTTTTGGTCCCTCTCTGTAGCAGCTGAGGGAAGTTCTGTCTGTGGACGTCGTTTGTCTTTGTTGATGGGTTTGACGGTGCTCAACAAGCCAATCCGCCCTGGATGAAAACGCGAACTGCCTAGCTTAGGTCCAAATGACGTGCTTTAGGTCGCCGCTGTCGACTTGTTCTTTGTCGTGAGGCAGAGTTGTTGAAACGGCGTCAAGGTGCCGAGAATAAGGTTGACTGATATGTAACGACAGAGTGTCAAACGCCCCCGTTGTCGATCATTAACCAGACCGGAAATCTACAGCATTGTCACCTGCAGCATCTTGCCGTTGATGCTTAGGTGGCTGGCTGGACCTTAATCAAGTGACACAGCAAAAGCAATTATACGGCTATTGATGGAGCACGACTTGCCGATCTTGCCCAAAAATTTTCCAGTTAACGAGCAAGCAAACAGATGCTAAGCTGAACTTTTCATACACCACAAATCATTACTAGCTCGCCATATTGTTTGTCAACAAGGTTTACTACACGGCACTAACGGAGAATCCCTCTGTTAGCTGGAGGCTTTTTCGGATTGCTGTCTGTCTGTCTCACAGACAGAGTTTATCGTGCCCCTGACTACTGTCAACGTCTTGAAGGGGGCTTGGACAATGCCGTGTCTCGGCGCACAATGAAAAGCCATTTTGGCTTGAGCAAAAAGCCCCTAATGCACAAAGGCTGAAGGAGGGCGTCGTAACCTCAAGCAAGAGATCTGACCCTTGGACTCTTTTTTGGACACGGCAAAATCTTAGACCTTTTTGTATCTGTACTGGAGGTAGTCCTTCCGAGAATTTGGGTCGATGGGACTCTAGACCAGACGATCGAAATATCTCTCGGGCTATCGCTGAACCATTTGACAGTACGCCTTAACACGAACGGAGAACAGACGTCACTAATTAAATCCATTAAGCTTGGTGTGACAAGAAATAAAGAGGATAGACTGCTCAGACCTTAGAAGATAAAATATTGGGCATCCGACCTCGATAGAAACTTCTCATCTAATTCTAGGTACTACTGTAATGGTTAGGCAACACCCATGTTTAGCTCTCAGCAGTCAAGTTAGGCTCTTCTTCTCATGTGCTTGCAACCTAGGCATCCTACAGAGATAACAATTTTCAGATTTCAATTGGCTGAAAGCCACTGAAGCATTTTGTTTCTGGCCCCAACATCCAATGGATGCAACATTGGCCATCCATCTGAACCATACCATTAGAGAAGGAAATCGAAGTGAATGTCTCAGACGGCCAAATGTATAAAATGGTCCGTGCTCACTCGCATCGGAGCTGGCGCGAGATCTTGTTCGATCCATATCGCGAAAAGTGGGAATGACAGGGCGGACCCTGTCTGTACTCTGTCTGTAGGTAGCCTCCGCTGTCTGTCGGGCTGTCTTACATGGACCCCGGAAAAAATTACTGCGGAATCGCTTACACCAAAGATCGCTGATCTGCACCAAGTCGATTCCGCTGTTTTATTTTCCCCCTAGCCCACTCGTTGTCCACCAGCACTCCATGAGACTGAGCTGACCTAGGCTGAGGCTGAGACGCTTAGCAGCCTCATGATGCCTAACAAATTGAAACGCCATCTCTGAAAAATAAACTGCCATATTCATGCGCTTTGATTTAATTAAATCCTTGTACCCAGTCGGTTTGACTCTTGACCCTTGAACAGATTCTGAAGCAGAAAACCCTTAGTAGATAGACCGCAATATATGTACCTTATTATCCGAGGTTACATTTATCTTTAGTTGATCAGACTTGTCTTGGCTGACCCCGCCGTAAGCTGTTTCTTCAGAGGGGTCACAACGCCTTCGGCCTTCAACAAGCTGCTTCTCTTCTTACTTCCCTCATCTTCCGTCTTGTTCCCTGTACCTTTGCTCCTATTGGACCAGCTTCTCCGTCTCCGGAGCCCGGTCTAGTACCAGACCTCTGCTGTGAATCTCCGTTCTTCGATGCCTGGCTCTAAGTTAACTTGCGCAAGAGCTTATATCTAACAACGCGACATCTGCGGCGCAACTCGATCATGCCTGCCCTCACCATCAACACAGATAACCCTCCCAGCAATAATCCTCCCTCTCCGACCCGACCACCTGTCTCTCCTATTACTCCTCCCTTGCGTCCAACCCGACCCTCCGCGACCGAAGCCCCCAGCGCCGGCGCCAGCGGTCGCCCAAACCTTACACACTCACAGCCCGACCAGACTGCAATACCACCACCCGCTCCTCAACCAATAGCCTTTGATTCGAACCCAGACGTCATTGCGCTCAAGTCGGCGATATCCATTTTGCAAATCCAGCGACAACGCGCTACTGCCGACATTCAAGCTCTCAGTCGCGCAAAGGATGAAGCTGTTAAGAACCCCGAGGCCTTCGTAAAAGACCTCGTCGCTGGCAAGATCAATGCACCTGCAGAGGACAGCGATAACGACGATGACGATACAGAGATGAGCGGTCAAGGCGCCAGTAATCAGCATGACCCCGGTGAAGGCTCCTCCAAGCAACGCATTGCTACTGAACCACCAGCATGGACGAACATCCCCCAACCGCAAAACATCGTTCGCTGCCCGCCCATCAACTGGTCGCAATACGCTGTCGTCGGTGACTCCCTCGACAAACTCCACAACGAGCAAGTCACACGTCCGAATCAAGGTACACCAGCAACGATAGGCGCAAATGGCGTCTACGAGTTCAGAGGTGAAGGAAAGCAAGAGAGGTACCAAGGTGTTGCGGCACCCTATGCCCCGACCCAGGATCGCTTAAACAAAAGGCCCAAGGGCAGAAAGTCATGAGAGATGATGAAAGCATGATATTTACGAAAGCATGACTATACACGCAAGTTTTCGGCACTGTCTTTCAGCGAATTATTACTGCAAGGGACAAACCCCGTACGCAATTCGGTGTTAATTATAGATGGTTGGCGTTTTAGAGAATCTAAGCAATACAACCCAGCATTCAGCTGTGCCTGTAGTTGGAGGATTTGACAAAAAGGAAACAAAGAACCAATCATGTCAAACCAAGGGTCACTGGTTCAACTGTGAAAAGAAGGTGCATATGTGTTCTTGGAAGACTTTTGATAAAGCGTGTGATGAAGAAACAGCAATATAGCAGATAAACTTGGAAATTCCACGAGAAGGGTCAATAAAATTCCATTTGTTTTCCTTGTATATAAAGAGGCAAGCGAGCATGGCTAGACTGCTCACAAGTCTACAATTGTGCTGCGTCGATCATGCCAGTCACTCCGTTTGCCTCATAGCCAGAGCAAACCATACCAAGTCGACCATGTTCGAAAAGTGGTCCAATCCTCAAACCACGCCAATCCAGCATGCACCACAAACCCCCAACGCCAGATAAATCAGATCAATTCCCTTAATGTTGACCTTGTACCCCTAAAGCTTTCGTCTAAACCCTAACATCAAGTCTGGCAGAGTATATCGATTACTCTGGAAAGTCCCTGAAAACCCGGTGTTAGTTTACCATTATGATCACTCTGAAATGAAAAATGGTTGAAAACTTACTCCATGCTTTGTTGCACTGATCGACGGAGACGTCGGTTGTACTTTTTCTTGTCATCTGAACCTCCACCCCAATACATCTTGGTAGCTTCGGGATTGACAATTTTGCGTGGATCGTAGGCAGGCTCATCGTCTTCAAGGATGGTAAAGACAGCATCAATGTGCGATCGTACATCTTCCCTCTTGATGGGGTTTGGGGTGTAGCATGCTGTACCGTCTGTAGCAATGTGGTGGTGGAAGATCTTTGTCTCGAACTTCACACGAGGTTGCTCCTCAGGGAAGCGAGGGCTGAAGTTCATCTTGATCCTGAACAAGCCACCGTCAAGGTTAGTCATAGGACGCCCGAAATACGTTATGACCCAGACGAAGGGGTTGTCGTTCTCAAGGAAGACGTCGTGCGGCATAGTGCTTCGTTTGAATGACTCGACAACCTGCTCGAACTGATGCTGAAGATTAACAGCCACGGTGGTCTCCCGCTTTTTGGCGTCTAGGCCCTCTTCGGCCCATTTCTGAGGCTCCGCATCGATGGCAGCCTTGATAGCTTGCAGGCGGTTTCCCAGCTCGGGGTAGTTGAATTTGCCATCCATCGAATTGTTACCTGGAGACTCGAATGGCATCCTCGCAAACAACTGGCTAGGCTTGGTTTCCGACTTGCCTTTCTCGACGGCTGCAAGGTATGATTCGTAATACCACAGGAATCGCCGCTTGCATAGATCTTTGAATGGTTCAAATGGGACAGTGGCCTCATCGATATCATCTTCATCCATCTCGTTCGGTCCTGGGGCGTTATGCGGCTGAGTGTTACCAGGTTCAATACCAATATAGCCCTCCAAGCGTTGGATGACACTGATACGGAGTGTCTCGTGACGGATCTACAAGCGTCAGCAAGTTTATGCATAGTTCAATGCTGCAACAAACCTTTTGGATATAATCCTTCTGGTTCTTTTTGTCACTTTCGTCGTGAGCATCCTCGAATCCCGGTTCGTTTTCGTAGGGGTTGGATGAGAGAAGACTCTGGATGGACAACAGAATTGATTCGAGGCCTTGCGCCGATGACCACTCCTCTCCGCGCTCTCCGCGCCATGTGCTGGTCAATGTCAGTTTAACGTCCCATACTATGACACGATTTCGAATACCCCAGGATTGATCTGATCATGTTAGCATATGACATTAGTTGCAAGGAATGTGCTGGGGCTTACAGGCAGACCTTGCCGGTACTATAGATATTCGGGTTGAATCGGCATCGCCCACCATTCGTAGTGACACAGACTACACTCGGAGATTTGGAAGGGTAATCTGAAACCAAGAATGAGACTATGCTCTGTAATGTTAAGGAGATGTTTACCTTTGTGAAACCTTATTGCGAACTGTGAGGCAAGGTCAGTCGGTTCCATCGAGTGAGGGCGAGTGCATTGTTTGAGACAAACCTCGAAGAACCCAAACTCATAAGGAGTCTCATGGGGGCCCATGATTAAGGCCTTTACATTACGGACATCGATATCGCGACAGGCCACAGCAAGTGCTATTATAAGGTGATCGCGTGGTCAGTTGGAATCCTTTCAGATAGATGTGTGCAGAGCACAAACAGGCGGGAGTGGCATACACAAGTCGCAGTTTTTCTGGATGTCGCCCAGTTCCTTTGCATAATATTAGTATCTAAAAGCTGAAATCATGAAAGAAGGGATGGGATGGCAGCGCAAGCGGATGCGGGGCAACGAACCTTGGAGATGCGGATAATCGACTGGTCCATGGTGCCTCGAGTGTTGCAGTCTAGGTGTCGATGTTTAAGGTATAGCGCTGGCTGCGAAGCGCGACGCACATGGGCAAGTTGCGCTCAAAAGTGAAGACTGGTGATGAGTGTTTGAAGAAATGACACTGAGGTAAGGTAAGGGTTCACGTTGGAGTTGCAAGGTGGGATGAGAGTGTCGTTAGAGCCGTAGGAGGAAAGTGGGGGAGGCAGCAGCTTCGTTGGACAGGACCAGTTTGTTTTATATCGTCACCTTTCACCGGCCGTTCAGTGTTAGGAAGGTATTGATTGGCCTTATAATAAGAGTTATAAATTCACGAGAAAAAGGTGAATTAATTTGAATAAGAGCGTACATGTAGCAGGTATTCTTATCGAATCATTTAGTCTTTCTGTTACTCACTTGGCCTCTGACCATGAGAGCATCTGGTACTGATCGTTGGATAGATGCATTAGTGATTCAAATCGGCAAAGACTTATACTTAGTTAGACTCATGATTCTTCTTTCCTAGTTCGAATCTCTCGAATTGTTTCTTTCCAGTTGATCAAGCATACAGCACGCAGAATGCTGCTTCAATTCAAGGTCTTCCATTGTATGCTCTTAAGCTGATTGCATGTGCCGATGTCCACTAATAGTGAGTTATAGACAGTCAGTCGGTGGGTCAGAAATAACCAGCATAATTAGATAAGAGCTACCTAAAGCTTACCTAAACCCCCCTATAACTTTAGGTACTCTTTAATAGGTGTTAGCCTATAGGTCCTCTCAGTGTGCTGGTTATTTTCTGGCCTACCTGATAGTATTTGCTGGCTAAAGCCGCGTGTCTTAACAAAAAAGGCTCAGGGGTTTGATTTATAATTCTGTATAACAACTGTCCGAATGAAACCATTGCTCAGGTAGCTCGAGGATAGTGGTTTGTATCTCAGAACACTTAGCTACCTGGTATGAAGAATTAGGAAGCGCAACTTGGGCATGGATATTGACTGACTACTATGTGTTAAAGCTTTGTTATATATAGCTTACATAAAAGATGAAGTTCTGTATCATCCAGGTGCCTCATCAACATATAAGAGACACAGATATAATAATAAGTACACCGACTTTAATTCTTCCATATGTCAGACGAGGGCCATTTATCAACTTGTGATAGATCATTAACATGCATGCAAGCTACCCGGAAGCTCAATAAGTGGAGCCAGCGGGGTGGTGCTGCTACCTAGCGGTTGCCGTTAGTGACGCGCTGCGCGTTTCTTCACGCGTAAATTGGTTTCCCTTCCATAGCTCCCCATAAACGCAATTCAGCGATTTTATATAAGCATTTCACCAGACACCACCCCAACTTGATCCATAAAGCTGAGCCACGAACACACCGACACCCAAGAAAGCAATCGAATTGAGATGGCTAGCTTTTTCGACCTCAAGGCCAGAAAGGCTGCTGCTGCTGCCAATGGCAACGCTGAACAGAAGCAAGACAAACCTTCAAATACGCGAACTCAACCTTGGGTCGAGAAGTAGTATGTATATCCTAGGTGTGATCTATGCCTCGAAACTTATCTTTTGAAGTCGACCAAAGACCCTCAGCGATGTGACTGCTCAAGATCACACCGTCGATGTGCTCCAAAGGACACTCCAGTCGTCCAATGTGCGATCCTGCTTCACTCAACCTCAAGACACTTCAGTACTGATATCTCTCAGCTCCCTCACATGCTATTCTATGGGCCTCCCGGTACAGGCAAAACTTCGACAGTTCTTGCTCTAGCCAAAGAACTTTACGGTCCCGAAATGATGAAGTCGAGAGTCCTCGAGCTCAACGCCTCCGACGAGCGTGGTATCTCCATCGTCCGAGAAAAGGTGAAGAACTTTGCGCGAATGCAATTGACCAACCCGGCTCCTGGATACAAGGACAAATACCCCTGCCCCCCGTTTAAGATCATCATCCTCGACGAGGCCGACTCCATGACGCAAGATGCCCAGAGTGCACTGCGACGAACCATGGAGACATACAGCAAGATCACTCGCTTCTGCCTAATTTGCAACTACGTCACGCGAATTATCGATCCGCTTGCCAGTCGATGCAGCAAATTCCGATTCAAGAGTCTTGATCAGAGCAACGCAAAGAAGCGACTGGAGGAGATCGCCGAGAAGGAAGGTGTGCTCCTTGAGGATGGTGCCGTTGATGCACTTATCAAGTGCAGTGAGGGTGATCTTCGAAAAGCCATTACCTATTTGCAAAGTGCTGCTCGACTCGTAGGCGCCAGTGCTCCCGATAAGGGGGCTGGCACTGATGAGTCAATGGATGTGGATAAAAAGGAAGTCACGGTTAAGATCGTCGAGGACATTGCTGGTGTTATTCCGGACCATACCATTGATGATATCGTCAAAGCAATACGACCAAAGAAGTCAGGATCATCGTATCAGAGCATTTCGGCCGTTATCGAGCAGCTGGTTGCCGATGGCTGGAGCGCAGGACAAGTTGTCAACCAAGTAAGTTGGGTATCTCATCTGTGACCGAATTAGTTGCTAACACCCCAAAGCTCTACCAAGCTTTGATCTTCGACGAGACGATCCCCGATGCGCAGAAGAACAAGATTGTTTTGGTATTTTC
This sequence comes from Fusarium sp. NFCCI 5145, assembly GCA_033439405.1. Taxonomy (NCBI): domain Eukaryota; kingdom Fungi; phylum Ascomycota; class Sordariomycetes; order Hypocreales; family Nectriaceae; genus Fusarium; species Fusarium sp. NFCCI 5145. Next base: position 174,840 of record JAWDHB010000320.1, read on the forward strand.
AGAAGTTGACAAGCGACTAGTAGATGGAGCAGACGAGCATCTATCTATCCTCGATCTCTTGGTGAGAATATCAGCTATCATGACGAAGAAATAACCCCCCAGCTTTGTATCTAGTGTGTTGCATCGAGCAATGTGGAACGGAGTTGTGGTTAGATATGGATTGGCGTTTGAACTGGTTCTATACCACCAGACATCTATTGTACTTGACGTTGAATTACTCTAATCCTATGCTGTGTCTTCCTGGCCAATTAGTCCTAAGTTGCCATTCAGACAAGACCATGCGTCTTTTGGCTCCGTGCTGTTTTTCTCTGTGTGTTTTCTTGCTTTGCTTGGAGATTTGGGGCCTGTCCCTAGCCAGACATCATCCTCTGTAGTATCTGCCTGAACCTCTTCTTCTCGAGCCATCTCACCCTGGCCTAGTAGCTGTTCAATTTCTTGCAGTGTCTGCATCGAGCTCTCCAAAGCAAGTTGGCCGCCTTCGACCTGTTCCGCCACATTCTCGAGCGTAGCAATCTTGGCTGAATCTGCAGCGAGAACCCAAGGTTGAACCTTGCCAGTCAATCCCGATCGTTCCTCTGAGCCAAGGAACTCTCCAAGACCAGACCTCCTTCGAGTTGTCGGAGCCACAGAGTGAGACGGAAGTAGCTGGCTTTCTTCTTCCAAATGACAAAGCGACTGGCAGTTATCCTTAATTTCCTTGCCGAGAGTGGTATTGATATGGGCCTTTTGCGTTATGATGGCCTTTTGTTTCTTGGATAGTGTGAGAAGAGTCTCTATGTATGGAGTGAGAAGATATGTGCTTGATGCGGGTTCTGATTCCTCAACCTGTTGTTTGGTGGTGGAGGGAGCCAAAACAGGAACTGTCGATGACTCGGGCCGTTCGCCAGCAGAGGCGAGAAGGGACCGCCTTGTTGCAAGATAATTGGTGTACTTTTCTTTTATGGTGTTGAGTTGGTTCTTTATCGTAGCTTGGTCCGCGGTTGATTGGTCATGACTCATAGAACTGTGCTCATATCCATCTTCACCCCCTGATGCCTTGCTCAGCTCGGTTTCAATCCAGTTGATAAGTTCATTCCTCGTTGTATCTAGTGCATGCAGTCTGATACCATTGCTGATAACATCCGGTATGCTCTGGGCATTTGCTCTTGTTTCTCGAAGTAACTGTTCTTCTCGCCTCAGGAGGAGTTTTGCCCTTAAGACAGTTTTTTCGAGCTGAGCAACCTGTTCTGTCAAGTCGGTCATCTTCACGCTTTGCTGTGCAACGAGACTGTTCACCACTTCTTTCGGGACACTTGGTCGACTAACAGCATCGTGGAAAACATCCTCGGGATCCAGATATTCGGGTGCAGCAGCTGGTTTTTGCATAATAGAGTCAAGGTGACTTTGAACAGCTGAGAGTCGCGCTTGTTTGGCCTGGAGTTTAAGAAGTGAAACCCGTTCTTCAAGTAACTCGTTGCTGGATGAAGGTTCTTGACTTGAGAACACGGAGGGAAGATTGGTTTGTGCGACATCTTCGTATTTTCGACGCGCATCGAAATTAGCCCTCAATGCCTCGATATATTCTCTATAGATTCCTTTCGAGTTTGGATCTAGAGTCACGTCGCGTGTTGGATCTGCCAGTGAGACTGGCTGCTTGACTGGGCCATCATGAGAACATGATCCGATATGAAGAGCTAAAACTCTTCGAATATAGTTGACTTGCTCGCGTGGCTTTATGAAGGGATCAAGGGTTCTCTGGAATGTCTCAAAGGTCTCAGAAGAATTTGTCATTGTGACTCATGATTTGTCGGTGAAGAGGGTTCTGGTTGGGGCTTGTTTCTCCGGTGTAAAGTAAATAGACGAAATATGTCAGTACTGGGTGATATTGAGCTGTGGCTAGTGTCCGCCGAGCCAACGTCTCCATACTCATATGGTGCGCATAGGAGGGCAACATCTCCTATAAATCCGACGCATAGTTTCTTAGAAGGAATGCATTTTTTATTCCTTCCATTTCTTACCTACTTGCCTATCTAGCAGGTGGGCAAGGACTTATAGCTAATGTCTATTAGAGAGTACCTAAAGTTAGGTAAAGGCTTAGGTAAACTTTAGGTATTTCTTAGGTATCTAATATCCTTGGTGCAGGTATAAATTGTGCTCCATGGTTGTTCTCTGGCCCACCTGCCTAGGTCTAGGTAATCATGGAGCACCATATGAGCTTCAGCCACATATGAAGTTGCGCCACAAACGCGCCGCAAGCTTTTATCCAAAATCGGCCTAGTGCTGCTGCCTTCAAGGCTGAGATCTGAAATTTACGATCGCGACTTGGAACTCCCAAACTTTAGACGATCAACCCTTTTCCAACGACTGCACATCAATCGCAGAATTCAACAAATTTAGGCAGCGGCTACTTATTTGAACCAGTCGCGTCGGTGGCAATCTCATGGTCATTTAAGAGCCAAGCGCCCCAGGCTTTTGTCGAGAACATCGACGTTCTCCAATAATAATAACAACCTAATAATCTAGCCATCATGTCTGACGCAAATCGAGATGTGTCGCAGTACAAGTACTCGGCCATGTCGAACCTGGTTCTCCAGGCTGATCGAAGATTCGTTACGAGGCGAACCGATGAGGCTACTGGTGATCCAGAGTCGCTGGCCGGACGCCTGAGTATTCGAGATATGGGTGCTCGAGTTGCACGCGACGACGCGCCGAAAGCAAAGAAGCAACCTGGACTTCCCGACATCGAACGAGGCAGCCTAAGGGAAGGCGAGGATATCCTGGCACGAGAACAGCGCAGACGAAAGGCAGAGGCGCCTCAGTCAGCAGGTGTCCTTGGCGCCAACGATCTCTTGGTGGAAGGCATCACATACCGACCACGAACCGCAGCGACGCGAGCGATTTTCGATCTTATTATCACCATAGTGGCGAACAATCTTGGCGATGTCCCCCACGAGGTTGTGCGCAGCGCGGCGGATGCTGTTCTCGAATACTTAAAGGACGACGATTTGAAGGATCTGGATAAGAAGAGGGAGGTCGATGACATCTTGGGTGTAACACTGAACCCCAAGCAATTCAATGAGTTGGTGAACCTCGGCAAGAAGATCACAGATTACGACGCTCAGGACGATGACGAGGATGTCGCCATGGGAGGTGCCGACGGCGAAGATGCCGAAATAGACGAGCGCCAAGGTGTTGCTGTTGCTTTCGACGAAGACGAAGACGACGAAGACGGTGGCATTGTCCATGAAGTCCGCGACGAGTCTTCTGAGGATGAAGAGGATGAGGAAGAGAAGGATCAGGATGCTGAGAGCAAGGGGGAAGACGTCATTGCCGATGTAGGGGATGAGATGCTCCTCGACTCAGCGCCTTCAGGAGGTAAACAAAGCGAAAGAGAAAAGCACAGCATACCAGCCCGGGATATTGATTCGTTCTGGCTACAGCGTGAGATCGGCGCTCTATATCCCGATGCTCACGAACAAACCGACAAGGCAAAGGCAGCCCTCAAGATTCTATCCGGAGAGCCTGGTGAAGATGGCGAGGAAAAGTCTCTCCGTGACGTCGAGAACGATCTCATGGAGCTGTTTGACTACGATCACCATGAACTTGTTCAAAAGTTGGTCGAGAACAGGGAGAAGGTCTTCTGGCTTACCAAATTAGCCAAAACAGAGACCCCCGAGGACCGTGCTGATGTCGAGCGAGAAATGACCTCGGAAGGTCTCCAATGGATTCTCAACGAATTGAAGGGCAAGGATACTGCCGAGGGAAAGAAGGGCAAGATCGATATCAGGATGGACATTGATGTTCCCGCTTCCTTTAACGCCGGAGCACCCAAGACTGAACAAGCCGATGGCCAGCTTGTCGGGGGACTTCAACCTAGAAAGCTCATCAGCCTCGACAATCTTGTCTTCGATCAGGGTAACCACTTGATGACAAACCCCAAAGTCCGACTACCAGAAGGTTCAACAAAGAGAACTTTCAAAGGCTATGAGGAAATTCACATCCCTACCCCCAAGAAGCGCAATGAGCCCGGCGACGTTTTGATACCAATTTCTGATATGCCTGAGTGGTCACGAGCTCCCTTCAGCAAGAACCAGTCCTTGAACAAGATTCAGTCTAAGTGTTATCCTTCGGCATTCGATGACGATGGAAACATGCTTGTTTGTGCTCCTACTGGTAGTGGAAAGACCAACGTTGGTATGCTCGCCATACTCCGGGAAATTGGAAAGCACCGTAACCCTGAGACCGGCGATATTGACCTTGACTCATTCAAGATCGTCTGTATCGCTCCTCTGAAGGCGCTGGTCCAGGAGCAGGTTGGCAATTTGGGCAACAGACTTGAGTCTTATGGCATCCGAGTCGCAGAATTGACTGGTGATCGTCAGCTCACCAAGCAACAAATCGCTGAAACACAAATCATCGTTACAACCCCCGAGAAGTGGGATGTCATTACCAGAAAGTCGAATGACTTGACCTACACCAACCTGGTGCGCCTCATTATCATCGACGAAATCCATCTGCTTCACGATGACCGTGGTCCCGTACTGGAGAGCATTGTCAGCCGAACAATCCGCAAGACTGAGCAAACTGGTGAGCCAGTTCGAATCATTGGTCTTTCTGCCACTCTCCCCAACTACAAAGATGTTGCGAGCTTCCTACGAGTAGACACGAAGAAGGGCCTCTTCCACTTCGACGGCTCTTATAGACCTTGTCCTCTACGGCAGGAGTTCATTGGTGTCACCGACCGCAAAGCCATTAAGCAGTTGAAGACCATGAACGATGTCTGTTACAACAAGGTTATTGAACATGTGGGTACAAATCGTAACCAGATGCTTATCTTCGTACACTCTCGAAAGGAGACGGCGAAGACTGCCCGCTACATCCGAGACAAGGCCCTCGAGTCAGAGACAATCAACCAGATCCTTCGTCACGATGCTGGTAGTCGTGAGGTTCTCAACGAAGCATCCTCTCAGGCGACTGACCAGGATCTCAAGGATATTTTGCCATACGGTTTCGGTATTCACCACGCTGGTATGAGCCGAGTTGACAGGACAGACGTTGAAGATCTTTTTGCCCGCGGTGCTATCCAGGTGCTGGTATGTACTGCTACGCTGGCTTGGGGTGTCAACTTGCCCGCCCATACAGTCATTATCAAGGGAACGCAAGTTTACTCTCCCGAGAAAGGTAGCTGGGTTGAGCTCAGCCCTCAGGACGTTCTTCAGATGCTTGGACGTGCTGGTCGACCTCAGTACGACACCTATGGAGAAGGCATCATTATCACAACCCAAAGTGAGATGCAATACTATCTTTCACTTCTGAACCAACAGCTCCCTATTGAAAGTCAGTTTGTCAGCAAGCTGGTTGACAACCTGAATGCCGAAATCGTTCTCGGCAACGTCAGAACCCGCGATGAGGGTGTTGAGTGGCTGGGTTACACGTATCTTTTCGTCAGAATGCTTCGCTCACCTGGTCTTTACCAGGTCGGCGCCGAGTATGAGGATGATGTGGCTCTTGAGCAGAAACGAGTTGACTTGATCCATTCAGCCGCCATGGTCCTGCGAAAGTCGAACCTTGTTAAGTATGACGAAAAAACGGGAAAGCTTCAATCCACAGAGCTTGGTCGTATCGCCTCTCACTACTACATCACATTTGGTTCTATGGAGACTTATAACAACCTCATCCAGCCTTCCATCACTACCATTGAGCTCTTCCGTGTCTTTGCGCTCAGCGCTGAGTTCAAGTATATCCCCGTTCGGCAGGATGAGAAGCTTGAGTTGGCCAAGCTACTAGGCCGAGTGCCAATTCCTGTCAAGGAGAGCATTGAGGAGCCCCACGCCAAGATTAATGTGCTCTTACAAGCTTACATCTCACGCCTCAAGCTCGATGGTCTGGCCTTGATGGCCGACATGGTATACGTGACACAATCTGCCGGCCGTATTCTTCGTGCTATCTTTGAGATTGCCCTGAAGAAGGGCTGGGCAAGTGTCGCGAAGACTGCCCTAGATCTCTGCAAGATGGCCGAGAAGCGCATGTGGCCAACCATGTCCCCTTTACGACAGTTCCCCTCTTGTCCTAGGGATGTTGTTCAAAAGGCTGAGAGGATCGACGTGTCTTGGAGCAGCTATTTTGACTTGGATCCCCCTCGCATGGGTGAGCTTCTGGGTCTGCCCCGAGCTGGTCGAACTGTCTGTGGCCTGGTATCCAAGTTCCCCCGAGCCGAGGTTCAGGCTCAGGTTCAACCAATGACCAGATCGATGCTTCGTGTCGAACTCAGCATCACTCCTAACTTCGAATGGGACGATTCTGTGCATGGTGCTGCCGAGAGTTTCTGGATTCTGGTCGAAGACTGCGATGGAGAGGATATCCTCTACCATGACACCTTCTTGTTACGCAAGGAATATGCCGAATCGGAGCAAAATGAGCATATCGTTGACTTCACAGTTCCGATCACCGATCCTATGCCCCCCAACTATTTCGTCTCAGTCATCTCTGACCGATGGATGCATTCAGAGACCAGACTTCCCGTTCCTTTCCACAAGCTGATCTTGCCTGAGAAGTTCCCTCCTCACACAGAACTTCTCGAGCTCCAACCTCTTCCCGTTTCTGCTCTCAAAGTGTCCAGTTATGTCGATCTCTATCCCACATGGAAGCAGTTCAACAGAATCCAAACACAAACTTTCAACTCGCTGTATAAGACAGATGCGAACGTATTCGTCGGGGCTCCAACGGGCAGTGGAAAAACTGTGTGTGCCGAATTTGCTCTTTTGAGACACTGGACAAAGGGTGATGTTGGCCGAGCTGTGTACATTGCCCCTTACCAAGAGCTTGTCGACTCTCGCCTCCAAGATTGGCAGAAGAGACTCAGCCACCTGAATGGTGGCAAGGAGATTGTGAAGCTCACTGGTGAGACAGCCACTGATCTCAAACTGCTGGAGAAGGGTGACTTGATCCTGGCGACACCGACTCAATGGGATGTGCTGTCAAGACAATGGAAGCGGCGTAAAAACGTTCAGACGGTTGAGCTGTTTATTGCTGACGAGGTCCATCTTCTCGGCGGCTCGCAGGGTTATGTATATGAGACGATCGTCTCTCGCATGCACTACATCCGCACTCAGACTGAGTTGCCCCTGCGAATCGTTGCATTGAGCGTCTCGCTGGCGAACGCTCGGGATATTGGTGAATGGATTGATGCGAAGAAGCACGATATCTACAACTTCAGTCCCCATGTGCGACCTGTGCCTCTGGAGCTTCACCTCCAGTCCTTCACCAACCCTCACTTCCCATCTCTCATGCTTGCTATGGCTAAACCCACATATCTGGCTATTACACAGATGTCTCCTGACAAGCCTGCCATGATCTTTGTGCCCAGTCGCAAGCAGACTCGTGCAACTGCCCGCGATCTTCTGGCTGCCGCCTTTTCTGACGACGACGAAGACCGCTTCCTTCATGCTGAGGTGGAGCAAATGAAACCCCTTCTCGAACGGATCAACGAGGAGGCGCTCGCCGAGGCTCTGTCTCACGGGGTTGGTTATTACCACGAGGCTCTTAGCCAGAGTGACAAGCGAATCGTCAAGCATCTTTACGACAATGGTGCCATTCAGGTGCTTGTTGCTTCTCGAGATGTTTGCTGGGAGCTTAACAGCACATCTCATCTTGTCATCGTTATGGGCACACAATACTTTGAGGGCCGTGAACATCGATATGTTGACTACCCTCTTAGTGAGGTGCTGCATATGTTTGGCAAAGCCCTTCGCCCATCCAAGGATGGTCGCGGTCGTGGTGTCCTCATGTTGCCCCAAGTGAAGCGCGAGTACTACAAGAAATTCCTCAACGAGGCTCTTCCTGTGGAGTCGCATCTGCACAACTATTTGCACGATGTTTTCGTGACGGAGATCAGCACCAAGATGATCGAGTCGGGCGACGATGCGATCAACTGGACTACCTTCACTTACTTCTACCGAAGACTCCTTGCTAACCCAAGTTATTACAGCTTGACCAGCACAACGCACGAGGGTCTCAGCAACTACATGTCAGATCTGGTTGAGACAACTCTACGGGAGCTCAGCGAATCCAAAATCATTGAGTTCGATGAGGACGATGGGTCTGTGGCGCCTCAAAACGCTGCCATGATTGCTGCATACTACAATATTTCTTACATCACGATGCAGACTTTCTTGCTCTCATTAAGTGCTCGTACGAAGCTTAAGGGCATCATGGAAATTGTCACATCAGCAACTGAGTTCGAGTCGATCCAGATTCGACGTCACGAGGATGGTCTGTTGCGGCGCATTTACGACCGAGTTCCTGTCAAGATGTCTGAGCCAGTTTATGATTCACCCCACTTCAAGTCTTTCGTCTTGCTCCAGTCTCACTTTTCTCGCATGCAGTTGCCGATTGATCTAGCAAAGGATCAAGAGGTCCTGTTATCAAAGGTTCTGAGCCTCCTGAGTGCCATGGTTGACATTTTGTCTTCGGAGGGTCATCTCAACGCCATGAGTGCCATGGAGATGTCGCAAATGATTGTTCAAGGGATGTGGGATCGAGACAGCCCTCTTAAACAGATTCCTCACTTCTCACCGGAAGTTGTCAAAGTGGCTAATGAGTTTGGGTACGTATTGAGATGTGATCTGGGATTTGGAACGCTAGCTAACGTTGTTCGCAGGATCAAGGATATCTTTGATTTCATGGAGGCCATGAATCCAGACGAGAACGCCGATTACAACAAGCTCGTTAAGCGGCTTGGCCTTTCTCAAAACCAATTGGCACAGGCGGCGAACTTTACAAACGACAAGTACCCCGATTTGGAGCTTGAGCACGAGGTCCTTGATAAGGATGAAATTAGGGCAGGTGAACCAGCCTACCTGAGCGTTAAGATTGCTCGCAACCTGGAGGAGGAAGATGACGATTATGACTCTACCGTGCACGCGCCATTCTACCCCTCCAAGAAGATGGAGAATTGGTGGTTGGTTGTTGGTGATGAGAAGACCAAGAGCCTCTTGGCCATCAAACGAGTGACAATTGGGCGGGAACTCAACGTTCGCCTCGAGTACACTGTGCCATCACCAGGTGAGCATGATCTGAAGCTGTTCCTAATGAGTGATAGTTATGTTGGAGTCGACCAAGAGCGGGAGTTTTCGGTTACAGCAGCCGAGGGCATGGACGTGGATGAGGACGATGAAGAGGATGAGGACGAAGACGAGGAGTAGAAGCACAGAAGCTCGCTCCAATTACAATTACCACGGCGATTGCCAGCGATGGCGTTGTACACTATTCAGACTACGAATGCGAATTTAGGGAGATAATAATCGAATTTATCAACTGGAACGATGACTTGGGATGTTGCATGTGACTGAGATGTGCGCCTTGAGCTGAGTTGTGTGGAGGCCCAATGATGCGACACAAGTTAAGAGGCGCGAGGGGTAGAGATGGAGTGTTCACAACGCCAAACGCGTCAAGAGAGAGCCAGACCGACGACGTGACTTTTGCCGGGGAAAGAAGGGTGAATATGGTGAGAAAACAGACTACAGACGCGTCCTCTGGCCGGTCTCGTATACCAGGGCGTCGAATCAGCGTCAAATACGCGCTGGGCCTTTGATGTCGTGTGTGAGAGGGATAGAGCCTGGGGTTGGGGATGACGCCCGCCAATGCCCAGATATTCGTCATCACGTGACCGACCTATCCTCCGGTGACGTTTGAAGAACTTCCGCTTCCCTTGCAAGGCCAGGTCCAGCCCATCAACTCGCACCAGCGTTTTTTCCTTGGTCATTCCCCAACATCACAGCACAACTCGACGAGGAGCCTCCCATCATCAATTGCGCAACAAATCCTCAACACGGCATCTCCATCGCACTACGAATCTTGCGCTCCATTGACACGCGCATTCCACCACCCGCAACGCGTTCGCCTATCTTTTGCGAGCTGGAATTCTACTTGTTGCTCCTGTGATTTGTGACAACCGAAACATCGTCACCACTTCTGCCATGGCCGATCAGCTCAACGAGAAGCCTGAGGTTGAGGCACCTGCTTCGGACGCGCAGGAAGCTCCTACCACTGAGAAACCTGCTGAGCCAGCATCGATTGGAAAGGACGCCGCAAAGGCCGAGGGCGAGGCATCTAAGGAGGATACAAAGGTCGCCGAGGGTAAGTCATGATCACGGTGTATTTTGGCATGTATTGCGCACTGGGTCGCATTGCCCTTGAAATCGCGCTTCGATTTCTCGCGTTCTCTGTCGCTTAGGCGCGTCCTTCCCTCTGTCAGACCCCATGCTGACCACATCGCGCACGCAGAAACTAAGGAAGCTGGTAAAACAGAGAAATCTACCCAAAACAAAGACGCGGCTGAAGCACCAACGGAGGATCCAAAGCCCGCTGAAGAAGGTGCCGATACCGAAATGAAGGACGCGACTGAGGCCCCGGCTGCCGAGGAGACCAAGGCCGAGAACTCCGCTCCATCTGCCGATGGTGAGACAGCAAACAAAAACGTCGCCACCGAAACTCCTTCAGCAAAGGCGAAGAATAACAGACGCAAGTCGACTGGTGCTGCCAGCCGCAAGAGTCTGAGCAAGAAAGCTTCCAAGGCGCGTCTCACTCACCTGGACGCCAAGCCCGGAGACCACTTCTTGGTCAAGCTCAAGGGATTCCCTGCTTGGCCCGCTATCATTTGTGATGAGTCAATGCTACCTCAAGCTCTGGTCGATAGTCGTCCTGTAGCTGCGGCACGACCTGATGGCTCGTACACTGAGGCCTATGCTGATGGAGGCAAACGTGTCAATGACAGAACCTTCCCTGTCATGTATCTCCACACAAACGAATTGTAAGTTGGCATCTACCATAACCTGAGGCTACTTCTGACATGACTACAGTGGCTGGGTGCCCAATACTTTACTCACAGAGCTTACCCCCTCGAAGGCTGAAGACGCTATCACTGATAAGATGCGCAAGGATCTCAGGGAGGCATTTTTGCTCGCGGTCGAACACAACTCCATCGACCACTATAAAGATGTCCTCAAGCAATTCCAAGATGAACTGATTGCTAAGCAGCAAGCTGCTGCGACACCTAAGAAATCCAAGAAGGGCAAGGCCAAGGCTGCCGATGAGGACGTCGATATGGAGGATGTCGATGATGCTTCTACAGATAAGTCCAAGTCCAAGAAGCGCAAGGCCGAGGATGACGCAAGCGTAAGCATTACCACCAGTTGGTTTGCGATGCAATGTGCTAACAGGTGAATCAGACACCACAACGGCCTGAATCTGTCAAGAAGCCCAAGATCAAGCTCAATACCTCAACTCCCAAGGCCGCCAATGGCACTCTCAAAGCTAAGGAAGAATCCGCGGCTAAAGCTAAGGTCAAGGTCAAGAAGTCTTCCGACAAGAAGAGTGAGGGCCCCAAGAAGGCTAAGATGACTCCCGAAGAGCGACGACACCATAAGGAGGTAATTCATGCACCCGACTCAAAGAGGCAGCTCTTGCTAACAAATTTATAGAAGGAAGTGCTGTATCTCCGACATAAGCTTCAACGAGGTCTTCTTACAAGGGATCAGCAGCCCCAGGAATCTGAGATGGAACAAATGTCCGAGTACGTTACCATGCTGGAGAACCTGAAGGACCTCGAAGTGTCCATCATTCGAGCGACCAAGATCAACAAGGTTCTTAAGGCTGTTCTTAAGTTGGAATCAATCCCCCGCGAGGATGATTTCAATTTCAAGGACCGTTCCAAGGTTCTCCTGGAGAAGTGGACCCAGTTACTGGCTACTGAAGCCCCTGCCCCTGCGGCTGATGGCACCAACGGCGTGAATGGCAAGTCGGAAGCCAAGACAGAAGATAAGAAGGATGATAGTGGCAAGGAGACCACTGAAGAGCCCAAGTCTGAAGCCCCAAAGACTGAGGAGTCCAAGCTTGAGGAGGCCGAGGAGAAGATTGAGGAAACACCACAAGCCTCAGCCGCTGAAGAGAAGGAGGACGTAAGTGGTGATTAACTCCCGCTAAGATGAGATTGGCTAACCAACAAGAAGACTGTCGCTCCTCCTGAGCCTGTTGAAGCTGCAGCTTAGGCAAGCAATTATATGGTTCGACTCACGGTGATTTGGAACAACGTATTTCATGGCGTCAAGGTTACGGTCCACAAATTCTGGTCTTTTTCCGATTCTTTTGCTTTTTATTACGCTTTTCCTTTCAGCAACGGTAAAAGTGACTTCGTCGCGTCGCGTCTTTTCGGTATCTGTATCTGTATGAATATCTGCCAAATCTGGCAGCAGAGGTGCGCCGCGACTCGCTGGAGTCTTAATGAGCTCAGCAGGGACGGGGGCAAAATAACTTTTTGGGGGGCTTGTACAAAGGGGGAAATCGTTGAATCTTGGGACAAGAAGACTCGCCCTACGTGGGTTTCTTTGGACCGGATGAACGGGGAAGGAAAACATGGATGAAGGTCAAGTGAACTTAAGCGAAGCAAAGCTAAGTAAAGCTAAAAGAATGAGATGATGTGATTTCGAGAGGAGGCGTATGAGAGAATGAGGGTGGATTTGGCGAGCAATAGCATACAGATGATGAATGGGACAAAGAATTAGATGTGTTAAAAGGATTGGCTGCTATCCATGGCGAATTAATTGTATAAATAGCATAAATACCTTACGTACCTAGTAGGTAAGTAGGTAGGTATGTATGTATCTTGTGGTCCATGTCCTGACAGGTGAGCCAGAGAATAACCGGCATACTCGGAGGACTTATGGCTAATGTCTGTTAAAGAGTACCTAAAGTTAGAGAAAGACTTAGGTAAACTTTAGGTATTTCTTATCTAATATCCTTGGTGCAGGTATAAATTGTGCTGGTTATTCTCTGGCCTACCTGCCTGAGTAAAGGAGAAAGAATATTTGCTGGTTGTTGGGATACAGTGCGTTATACAGTGCTAATCAATGCGTCTACCGTCTGAAAACGCGTCGACCTTCACCCTTGATCCAAGCTTCAGGAGCTTCATCTTCAAGACTTTAATATCTCGTGCTTCATAAAAACTGCTAAATATGGCACGTGAAGAGGTGAAACAGGAAACTTACAATCAAGAAGACCATCAGGTAATAAAAATCAACTCCAAAGCGTACGTATATCCTCACATTAACTCCACCAACAGGTCGCATATATCTTTGACCCTGAAGACGACGGGACACACCAAAAGCCCGCCAAGCGAAGAAGAAGATCAAAACAAGCCCAAGATGCAGTAGAATCAGTACAAGACTCGTCCCCCTTCGTTTCTCTACTCAATGGTACTGAGAAGCCTGAGTATGTTAAACTAAGGGAGACACTATTTCACGAGAGCTGGGCAAAGATTGATGAGCGTATTGAGGTGCGTGAATGAGACTGGCTCACTTGAATTGTGGCTCATGTGAAATAGGGAATTATTGGGACTTCAAATTTGGAAACTCTTAATCAAGTCAGCGAGTTTACCAAGGATGCAATGGCAGATTCGTAGGAGTCCAGCCCCAGATATAATATGCAGCCCTTGCTAATTCTTGTACAGTGGAGATAGAATCCCTTCAGCGTTCATCATCACAGGACCAAACATCGCATCACAGGATCTTCTCTTCCAGCAGTTATCAGAGACACTCCAACAAACAACTTCAAGCAAGTTTGTTGGCTTGCGGTCGTCAGAAGCGCCGACTCTTAAAGCTACGCTGAAGAAGATTATTCGAGATGTCACAGCCAAGATTCCCACCGATGAGGACGATGATCTTCAAGTGGGAGATGGCCGAGGGGTGATTTTTTGTTTGACTCTAATGGGAGAGGACAAGGCTAATACTGTACAGGGCCGAAGGTATCTCGACTATGACCTTGAAGCGCTGCATGCATTCATCAAACCCCAAGATGTCCAGCATGTCTTTGTTGCGTTCCAAGATAGTGAAGGGTTTGACAGTAGTCTGTTATCAGATCTGATTATCCTCTTTAAGTAAGTTAGTTCTTTGCCTGACAACCCACACGTTACCCGCTAACGTTGTCAAGCTCCTGGCGTCCACGCATTCCCTTTACTCTGCTCTTTGGCATCGCTACATCAGTCGAGCTCCTTCAGGCCAGACTGCTCAAAGCTGCGTGTCAGCAGATTTACGGAGCGCAGTTTGATGTGATCCAGACATCGGCCATTCTCGAAAACGTCTTCAAAGCCGCTGTAGCAGCATCTGATGCCCCTGTGGTGCTGGGGGCCTCGCTCCTCCGCAGCATGCTTGACCGCCAGCATGATCAGGTTTCAGGCATTCAGACATTTACAATGTCGTTGAAGGTGCGCTTACATAGATGAGAAATGATCTGGTCATCGTTGGCTAACTCGCAGCAGTACGCTTATATGTGTCATTTCTACGCAAATCCCCTCAGCGTCCTGGGGCATGCTGCAATATTGGAAGCTGAACATGTTGAAGCTATTCGACATGTGGATTCATTCAGAGAAAATGTTGAGCAGGCAGTAGAGTCTGGCGTGTTGGATAATGTGCAATACGCCAAAAGTTTGCTTGAACAGGATGATTTCCTTGTCACAGAGGTTCAAAATAGTCTTGCTCGCCGTCAAGAATCTATCGAGGACTTCTTGCGAGCGCTTCTCATTCTCAGAGAAGCAGAGGCTCAAGATATCGAGTTCTCAAGAGCCTACGTCGAGGCTTTGGATGAGGGCGTTTTAGTCACTGAAAACTCAAGAGCGGTTGAGTCAGTACGACGTATGGACGTCAACGAGCTGCTGGTGATGCTTCGTAAGATTGTCTCAATCTTGCAAAATGGAAAATACGATTTACTTGTCGGTCCAGCTACGAAGCCGTCCGACGTCGAGTTTCGGGACGCTTTGAGAAGACAGCTAGTCAATTTGGAAGAGCTGCACTTAAAAGCACAAGAGCAAGGCATCACGCTACGAAGCAAGTATAGTGGGCAAAGTAAAGTGATGCGAACCACTGTGATTGCACAGAGGGTTCAACTGAGCCATGATTCGGCTGCACTCACAAACGAGGACAAGAAACTTACTCAGGCAGTTGACGATATCACTGTGTTGTTGATGACGCATGCTCAGTCTGTTCGACCCAGCTCCATTTTGCTGTCCGAGAACTGGCTATACGATTCTCGGGCCCCGTCGCGGGATGTATTCGTACCTCGGCCACGAGCTGTTCTAGAACGCAGCCTCACCAGACCGCACGACTATTTATCATGTTCATGCTGCAAGCCAGGCGATGGAAATACACCAGCGGCGATGCCTGCCACGGCGCTCCTATACCGTCTGTACACAGAAACTGGCAGCCTCATCAACGTGGCAGATCTGTGGGCTGCATTCTCTGCACTGGTAAGCGAAGACGAGACAGACGAACGCAAGTCGCTGGTAATGTTTTACCGTGCGCTGGCTGAGCTGAGGGCTTTGGGATTTGTCAAAGCGAGCAAGAAGAAAGCGGACCATATTGCCAAGCTCAAGTGGCTCTAAGGAAGGAATTGCATTCGCATTGGTTGAACAGAGTTTGAAAAAGAGACATTACGAGAAGATTGAAGACTGCAACCGCGCCAAAGGAGGGTGGCCCATTGTATTTGAGGGGATGAGACGGAATTAACTATATCTGGAAACAGGTTTTTTTTGTCTTGGGACGGAACCGAGGTCAAGCCAATGGCCACAAAGAGGCCAAGTGAGGCCGCAAAAAGGAGAGGAGAGAAAAGGTGTCGTCAGTCTAAGACATCCAAGAACTAAGACACGAGGTGGCTGGGAATTGGGGGTCAAGGTCAAGTCACGGTTACAGCCAACGCATCAGAATCCCAAGACATGCATATTGAGACATGAGTTTAGACGCCGGGAGCGGAGGTAACTGCATAGAACAAAGCATCATGTGAATGAGATTAGTCTCGTCCAATATTCAAGGGACCGCTAAGTAGCTAACTGGTTAATCAATGGGACAAAGGAGTAGAATAATAGCAATAAAGATAGAGACTATACATCATCGTATTTCATTGTCTTGTCTTGTCTTGTCTTTGAGTCATGGCCAACTGGTGGCTCCAAGTCACATTCCACGCCGTCCGCTGTTAGTGTCTCTTGTTTCCATCAAGATAGCGCCTCTGACCAACCCAATTGCGTCTAACGCAGTTATTGTTGTCTTTCCGAAGAGCCTATGTCTCACAGTCACAGACCAGTCCGTCCACCCAAACCCAGAATTAAACCCTGGAACTCAAAGCGGTTCCAGGTCTAAGCCCGTCGAGTTCAGGAAGTCAAAGACGGCTTTACCCAGAACAGCATCTCGTCACATCTGGGGGTGGATGTACGTTAATGGGCTGAGCTGTTCATTGTAAAGAGAACCAAGGACAAGCAAGACAAGGCCAATGGAGCAGCTAGTTACGGCTACGTCTTCGGTCACAAAGACACTTCAACTGGCTGCTCGCGATCTTAGCTTCCAGGGCAAAAGGGCGGATAGAGATCTTGGTATAAGAGAAGGTCATGATCTTGTTTCAGCTAAGACAGAGTAGTAGTCTTATCTATATATCCCTCCCACCTTCTGCTCTTCTCTCTTCACTTCTTCCGATTAACAAAAGCTAAGTCTTATCTCCACCGATCAAGGAATCAATCGACTACGAAGCTCACAGACGGGTCTGTGCTGTCATCTATTCACTACCGACTGACTCTGGACCCTGCGGAGAAGACCGCCTCGATTCGCTTGTTGATAGCCACCCCGCTCCATTGATCATTGATCACTCACAAGAGCTATACCTACTAAGAGGCATCAATCCTGCAGATATCAAGAGAGAGAGACTGGCTCCTTTGGCTGCTATAAAAACCTTAGAAAGGCACACTGCTCAGCTCTTCTGCAACAGACACCAACTAATACCACCACCACCACCTGTCACCACTTATAACTACAACCGCCACAATGATGAGAGGAGAGATCCCCTCAAGGCATCGCCAGGCCTTTGGTCAGCGTCGACTTGCAAAGAACCCAAATCTCCAACGCAAGCTGGAACAGATGGCTCTACCACTTGCACCTCTTGTCCAGCTCACCACAGGCGCTGTTCATCCATCTTTTCCCACTACAGTCCTCAGCTTCTGGCTTCTCACCGATGAGCAGCTTGAGTCTCTGGCTCACTTCTACCATCAGAGGACACCATCGCCTTGGACAAATCAATATCCTTGCCCAATTACCTGGAGGTCCGATCTGCCTCTTGAGGAGAAGCGGCGCAAGATGGGCAAGTTCATCGGTCTTCGAGGTTGTGAATCACCTATCCTTCTTAAGTCGGAGGAAGAGATTCTAGCAGAGGCACGAAAGGCGAGACTCGCAGCAGAGGAGGATCTCTGGAGGCGAAAGAATCTTTCCTAATACATCATTAAGTGACCTGGAGGGATATGATATTGGCGTTCATGGTTAATCATGGGGGATGGTCTGGTTTTGATTTGACAATGGTGTTTTTGGATTTACACGAGTTTCACATATGTTTCTTGTTCTTTGCTTTCTGCATATTAAAGGGTCGGTCGCATTGCTAGACATGGCCTACTAGCCAGCGTGCATCGTTGCATTTTCACAGGAGTACAAAGAGTCCATACAGACATATACATATATGTATCACTAGAGAAGAAGGCTATGCTACTATTTTCAAAGTCAACCTCAACGCCACTTAATGTTGGTTCCCTCCAATCTTCCCTATAAACACCAAGAGTGTGCGCCTTACAAGTGATATCTGGTATACTAAACAACCCAAATTTGAAGAATTGCCTAGGTTCGTAACCGTGTATATATTAAGACCTCTTTATTCTCGCAACCCACATGAGAAACCTTGACTCCTTTATTTCTTGCCCTTCTTCTTTGAGGGGGTATCGACCATAACGGCATCCTCCTCACTGGTAGTCTTGGTAGAAGAACTCTGCTCAGAACCGTCAAGCTCCTTCATGAAGTCTGACCGGATCTGTCCTCGGCGCTTCTCCCACCACTGCTTCTCTGACTCGGCCTGGGCGAGAATCTCTTCGATCGAGCTACGCATGGCAACGTTACCAGTCATTTCGTGGGCGGACTGGAAGATCGACTGACCCCAGTTTGGTGCGAGGGCATTGGCCTAAATAATGAATGTCAGTAACCTGCCAAAAAATACTGTCGCAAGGGCATTGTACTTCTTGCACGACATCTCTCAACTCCTCCTCCATCTCCTTCTCAGCGCGCTGGAATCGCTGCCATAAATCATCACCCACACTGCCTCGTTGCAGCAGCGAGCCACATGCTTGCTTGGCAGACTTGATCTGGATCAGTCGACGGATATCTTCGACCGCGCGGCGCATAAGGGCAGCTCGTAGAACGCTTTCAGGAATCCTGGGACCCTTTTCGGAGCCATCCTCGAGGTGCAGAAGGGACAGGTAGACGTTGCGCTGGAGATGAGGACCAAACCATGGAGCAAGGTTGGCGCTCTCGGCTGTTTTAGATATTAGTACATCTCTGGCATTGTTCTTTGCGATCGCGGCCATACCGGCTTTTCTTTTTCGGTAGATTGTCGAGAATGTCATGAGCGCACTGCCGAGGACGAACACATAGGCAAAGGGGAGGGCAAGGCCCTTCCAATCAATGTCGAACATGATGACGAAGATAGAAAGAAGTTGTAAAAGGAAAACACGAGTTTGCGCGTGCTGTAATTAGAAAAGAGTGTCAAGAAAGAAGTCGAGCCGGCCGTGGACTTGGAGTTTGTATGAGTCGAGTTGATGTTACTACTACGCCTCGATCGACACGAACATGTGTACTTAGCTACTGTCAGTTTGTGGTGATGTGGCGCAGTTCAGCTTTAGGCCAGATAACTCTTCTTGAAGTGTGGCGCTTAGAATCGTGGCTAATGTCTCTTCCAAGGCAGGTGGGCCAGAAAATAACCACCAAACTAAGAGGACTTTTAGGCTAATATCTGTTAAAGAGTACCTAAAGTTATATAGAGATTTAGGTAAGCTTTAGGTAGTTTTTATCTGATAGATTTAGAAGAGGTGTAAAGTAATGGATGCTGGTTATTCTCTGACCCACCTGGCAGGCCAGATGGGACCTGACGGGATTTGACTGTCGTGCAACGTCACTGCCCCATTAGGTAAGCAGTCGCAGGCACCGCCAGATGACGCTGTGCTCTGAGTACTAAGGTACTTTACTTAGTACTTAGGTAGTAGGTAAATACAGGTACGTACCACTTACCTCGAGCTACCACCGCTCGACTTCACTCTCTTCTATCCATGCCGTTGAATCATTGTGCTTCAACTGCACATTCTAGGGTCTTTCTTTTTCCACTAACACTCACATCTCAGCGACTCTTTATTTGCAGTTTCTTCGTACTCTGCAATATCGACACCCCACAACTCTCGAAAGCCGTCAAATAGAACACCAACACACCCCGCCAAAGACCATAACCATAGCAGCAGCTCTCGAGACTATCGTACACCATGTTGCTACGACTCCGGGGCCCCGACGGCATGGCCCGTCTGAATGTCGAGCCTACAACTACCTTTGGGGATTTGGGAAAGCTGGTTCGTCCTCTCATCCTTGTGTTCATGTTGTATCTGCTGACATCGGCCATCTTCAGCTGCTTGATCAACTTCCCAAGACCATCGATCCCAAGACCATAGCTCTGTCTAACGCACCGAATGGAGGCGACTCAAAGCGTCTAGGGGACATCCTCAACTTCAAAGTTGACCAGATTGGCCTCAAGTTAGTCCACGCTCATGACCAGTCGCCAGTCAACCAGCTAATTTCACAGGCATGGTGACCTTATCTTTCTTACTTACCAGCATGTTGACGCCGCCAACCGTGACGCTCCCGAAGCTTCAAACACCTCTGCCAGACTCAACGGAAAGCCCGTTCTACCAACCGAAGACCTTCCGATTAACCCTAAGCCCGAGAGGATCACCAGACCGTGGGAAGTGGTTCGTCAATCTGCCCTGGACGACCGATTAGACCGACAAGATGGCAAGATTCCTCGAGGGATTGATCGCATGTGTCGCCATGGTCCCAAGGGCATGTGCGACTACTGTCAACCACTCGATCCGTTCAACCCCGGGTATCTCGCAGAGAAAAAGATCAAGTACTTGTCCTTCCATTCATACCTTCGAAAGATCAATGCCGCAACAAACAAGCCCGAACTAGGTGCTTCATACATTCCCCCTCTGGTCGAGCCTTACTATCGCGTCAGGCATGAGTGTCCTTCTGGTCATCCCCCGTGGCCTGAGGGTATCTGCACCAAGTGCCAGCCCAGCGCCATTACTCTCCAGCCCCAACAATTCCGAATGGTCGATCACGTCGAGTTCTCATCGCCTTCCATAATCGACACCTTCATCGATACTTGGCGAAAGACTGGATCTCAGCGTCTGGGCTATCTCTACGGAAAGTATTCTGAGTACACTGAGGTCCCCCTCGGTGTCAAGGCCGTGGTGGAAGCCATCTATGAGCCCCCTCAAGTTGATGAGCTTGACGGCATCACAATGAACGCGTGGGAGTCGCAGAAAGAGATTGATAAGGTGGCCAAGCAGTGTGGACTGGAGCCTGTCGGTGTTATCTGGACTGATCTTCTCGATGCTGGCAACGGAGATGGCACAGTGGTTTGCAAGCGTCACGCTGACTCCTACTTCTTGTCTTCTCTTGAGATTTGCTTCTCTTCGAGACTGCAGGCTCAGTACCCCAAGGCATCCAAGTGGAGCGACACAGGCAGCTTTGGTTCAAACTTTGTCACATGTATAATCACTGGTAACGAGGAGGGCGAAATTTCAATCTCATCTTACCAGATGTCCAACGAGTCTGTGGAGATGGTTCGCGCTGACATTGTTGAGCCATCAGCTGACCCTAATGTCATGCTTGTGCGAGATGAGGAGGAAGATGACGGTTCCGTCAGCCGCACACGATATATCCCTGAAGTCTTCTACCGCAGAGTCAACGAATATGGCGCCAACGTCCAGGAGAACGCCAAACCGTCCTTCCCCGTCGAGTATCTATTCGTTACACTAACCCACGGTTTCCCTGCCGACCCTAGGCCTATGTTCATTCAGCAAGGCTTCCCTGTCGAAAACAGAGAATACGTTGGAGAAAGCCAAGAACATTCCGCTCTGTCCAAGTTTCTTAAGATGTCACCTGGTCAGAAGCCTACTGGACAGGAGGTCTCCAACTTTCACCTTCTTTGCTTTGTTCAACAGATGGGCGTCCTCTCCAAGGTGCGATCGCTAATCCCATATCTCAGAAACTTACTGACAGGCTCTATAGGATGAAGAAGCCCTGCTCTGCCGCGTAGCGAGCCAACACGATCTTGCCGATACATTCCAGCTTCGTTCTACCGAGGGCTGGCAGACCCTCCAGGCCATCCTTCAATCGACTGGTGAGAGAATCCCCAAGCGTCAGCGGGAGGACGACGGCGCTCCCTCGCCCTCTTCCTCCTCGTCCTCTTCTTTTCAAACTTCCATTCGCGACTCGGGTGAGCCCCTTGCTAAGCGATTTGCTGCCTTCAGGCTAAACGAGCGTTGGACCAAGTCCGCCCATCCACCGCCGCCCTAGTTAATAGAGTGTTGGGTAAACGGAAGACGGTTGACGTTTGAGGGAGGTTTAGATGCGTCAGGGGAACCCAAAAGTGGTGAGGCTGGACTCGGATTTTTTTGCTAGATTATTTTCTTTTACCTTCCATCATACGGAAGAGTATATTGCATGTGTAGCTGGGGCGGCGTTTGGGACAGGCATCGGAGCATAGAGGCAATGCATTCATAAGGTAGCTTTCTCAACTTCAACGAAAGTCATGGTCATATCTCTTCGCGACTTTTTCGTGGGTTTATTAAGTGAGGTCTATCCATCGTCAACATCTTTTGATACTGAAGCTTCCCCCAAACTTGGATAACTTTAGGTAGTCATATCATCACAACTACTCATAATATCCTAGACTCAGGATAACTGTAGTCACATCACATCCCAAACTTAGGATAACTTAGCTAAAGTTATCCTAACTACTCATAAAACATCCTAAACTCATCATAATTTTAAATTTTACTACTAGTATCGTCATATAGTATCATATAGTTATCACACGAATAACTCCCAAAGTCCCCCCCTTACCCCCTTTTTCCAATCACACAAAAACGCCAATCATATTTTACAGGGGCTTGCCACCGATGAAGTTGGACCATCGGCGGACTTCAGTGGGTATGCCTTCAGGTCGGGGAAGCTTCTCGCTCATGCACTGGGCAAAGAGGATAGCGGTCTGGGGTTCCATAAACAGAGGGACACCAAAGTCGACGGCATTTCGGCGCATGACATAGTCGACGTCCAGAGTGGTTTTGCCTCGGGCCTGGGCAAGGTTGAAGCATCCACGAATATCGTACTTCTTGAACACCTCACGGAGGGCTCGCTTGTCCTCCTTAGGGAACTCAATGACCTCGACCTCGACCTTGGTCTCGGAGTTGGCCTCGATAAACTCCTTGACCTCGGGGCTGGCAGCAAAGAGCTTGTAGCCAAGAGGGGCGACGTAGTCGACAACCTGGGTGAGCCAGGGCTTGGATACGTTGCCGCCGAAGAGGAGACCCTCACCAGGCTCGGGCATGCGGAAGTTCATGGTGGACTGGAGAGAAGTCCAGTAGGCCTCAACGAGATCCTTGCCGAAGCAAGCAATCTCACCGGTGGAAGCCATCTCGACACCAAGGAAAGGATCAGCACCAGCAAGACGGGTCCAGGAGAACTGGGGAACCTTGGTGGCAACATAGTCGCGCTTCTCAGCCATGGGGTCAGCCTTGGCGGGAACCTGCTTGCCGACAAGAGCCTTGGTAGCAACGTCGATGAAGTTGGTTCCGAGGACCTTGCTGACGAAGGGGAAAGATCGAGAGGCACGGAGGTTGCACTCGATGACCTTGAGAAGGGGCTCGCCACCCTCGGGGTTCTCGGCTTTGATGATTTGCATGTTGAAGGGGCCGCTGATCTTCCAGGCGGCAGCGACCTTCTCAGCGATATCCTTGACGCGGCTCATGGTGGTGCTGTCGAGGTTGGCGGGAGGGAGAACCAGAGTAGCGTCACCAGAGTGAACACCAGCCTGCTCAACGTGCTCGGAAACGGCGTGGAGGATCAGCTCGCCGTTTGCGGAAACACCATCGACATCAATCTCTTGAGCTCCCTCAATGAACTTGGTGATGACCACAGGGTGGTCAGGAGAGACATTGCTGGCAGCCTCGAGCTTATCCTTGAGATCTTCCTGGCTTGAGATCACAGTCATGGCAGCACCAGACAGGACGTAACTTGGGCGGACGAGAACGGGATAGCCAACCTCCGCGGCAAACTCCTCAGCAGCCTTCACCGAAGTAAGCTCCTTCCAGGCGGGCTGGTCGACGCCAATACTGTCAAGGATCTCAGAGAACTTCTGGCGGTCCTCGGCCTTGTCAATATCCTTAGGATCAGTTCCGAGGACGTTAGCGCCACCCGTCTCCTGAAGCTTGAGGGCGATGTTCTGGGGCAGCTGGCCACCGACAGACACAACAACACCCTTGGAGTTCTCGAGCTCATAGATATCCATGACACGCTCATAGCTCAACTCTTCGAAATAAAGCTTATCAGCTGAATCGAAATCTGTGCTCATGGTCTCTGGGTTATAATTGATCATGATAGTCTTCTCACCCATTTGTTGAAGGGCCTGGGTAGCGCTGACAGCACACCAATCGAACTCGACGGAGCTACCAATTCGGTAAACACCGCTACCAAGGACAATAGTACCGTTGTCCTCAAAAGTGACATCATGAGTAGAGCCGTTGTAAGTGGTGTAGAGATAGTTGGTATTGGCGGGGAACTCAGCAGCCAGTGTATCGATCTTCTTGACCCATGGCCGGATGTCAAAGCTGAGTCGGCGGGCTCGGACCTCATCCTCGGTGCTCTTGACAGCGTTGGCGATCTGTCGGTCAGAGAAACCCATCTTCTTGGCCTTGAGGATCTGATCTTTCTTCAGGTTCTCGAGGCCACCAGTCTGCTCGAGCTCGCGGGTGCAGTCGACGATGTTCTGCAACTTGTGAAGGAACCACTTGTCGATTTTGGTCAGATCATGGACTTTGTCGACGGAGTAGTTCTCGTGGAGCATGGCCTGGCCGACAGCGAGCCATCGGCGGTCGGTTGGGTTCTGGAGCTCAAAGTCGAGGTCCTCGAACTTGTCACCCTGGAAGCCAACGAATCGGGGGTCGACCTGGCGGATGGCCTTCTGGAAAGACTCCTCAAAGGTTCGGCCAATAGCCATGACCTCACCAACAGACTTCATGGCACTGCCAATGTCGCGCTTGACGTGCTGGAACTTGGAGAGATCCCATCGGGGAATCTTGGTGACGATGTAGTCAAGAGAAGGCTCGAAGTTGGCAGTGGTGGTCTTGGTGACAGCGTTAGGGAGCTCGGGAAGAGTGTGCCCGAGACCGATCTTGGCAGCGGTGTAAGCAAGAGGATATCCAGTAGCTTTGGAGGCCAGGGCAGAGGATCGAGAGAGACGGGCGTTGACCTCAATGACACGGTAGTCGAGACCATCAGGCTGGAGAGCGTACTGGACGTTGCATTCGCCAACAACACCAAGATGTCGGACAATCTTGATGGCAGCGCTTCGAAGCATGTGATACTCCTCATCGCTCAGGGTCTGACTGGGCGCAACGACAATGGAGTCACCGGTGTGAATACCAAGAGGATCAAAGTTCTCCATGTTGCACACAGTGATACAGTTGTTGTTGGCGTCACGAACGACCTCGTATTCGACTTCCTTCCAGCCCTTGAGCGACTTCTCGACGAGGATCTGAGGGGAGAGGGTAAGAGATCGGGCAGCCATGTTGCGGAGCTCCTCCTCGTTGTTGGCGAAACCGGAACCCAGACCACCCAGAGCATAGGCGGCTCGGACAATAATAGGGTATCCGACGGTCTCGGCGGCGTCAAGGGCCTCCTCGACGGTGCCGACGGCAATCGACTTGGCAATGGGGATGTTAATCTCATCCAGAGCCCTGGCAAAGAGGTCACGATCCTCGCTCAGTTCCAGAGTTCGGACACTGGTACCGAGGACCTTGACGCCGTACTTTTCAAAGAGACCGAGTCGCTGCATCTCAACACCGAGGTTGAGGGCAGTTTGGCCACCAAAGGAGAGGAAGATGCCATCAGGCTTCTCCTTCTCGATGACATAGGAGACATACTCGGGGGTGACGGGGAGGTAGTAGACCTCGTCAGCCAGACTGTGGTTGGTCTGGATGGTAGCGATGTTGGGGTTGATGAGGACAGAAGCAACGCCGGCTTCCTTGAGGGCCTTGAGGGCTTGAGCGCCTACATTTTGAGAGAGTTAGTTTATTATTATTTGTTCATATTGAGTGAGTCGCAAGATGTGTCGGTGAGATTTTGCGATGACTGGAGTTGTGTGTGCCAACTGACCTGAGTAATCGAATTCTCCAGCCTGTCCAATGGCAAGACCACCACTTCCGATGACAAGAACCTTCTTGACATCAACAGTCTGGTGAGGCTTGATAACTCCACTGTCGAGATAGGCCTTGGGGTTAGGGGCGTCCTGAACAGTAGCGGAGCTGTAGGCGCGCATAACCTTGAGGGTACCAAGGCGCTTCGAGTTGGCAGGGCGAGTAGCGGCGATTGATACTCGGCATGAGGGCGAGAGAGGGCTCACGGAGGAGAATGAGCGAGAGGGCAAAGCTCGCGGGACCCTGCGTCCATGGCGGAGCAGGGCCGGAGCTCGACCAGCGAGAGTGGTTGCCAGGTTGAAGTTGAGAGGCATTGCAGCGGATAATTTGCACGTATCAATGCGTAAGTTGAACCGTCCCGCTGGCGAGGTTGCCCTTCTATATCCCAATTAAGCGTCTAGGATGGCGATGTATGTGAAAGACACAAGAGACTGTGACTCTGTGGAATGATTTCCAGAAGAGAGGGGATGAGGAGAGCAGGGCGGCTTGTCTTTGAAGAAAAATAGTGGTACAGCTGATAAGATAAGAGCCTCCGAAATTTATTCTCTGGTGTGGTGTGTGACTCTACAAAAGTTGTGCTGTGACGCACCTCAGCCAGCCCAGACCAGGAAGAGCCACAATGTATCTCCATACCATTTCCATAGTGGATAGATACTTCTGGCTTCTACTTATCTCAGTCTGTCTGGTGGGTTGCCCCAACATCTCGGCGTTGATGAGAGAATTAACCAAGATTCGATAGAGATCGTCTCTCACTAGTGTCTTCTCAAGGGTCTTTCGTGGAGAATCCAAGGCACGCGTTCGTTAACCAACACCAGAATTGTTGCATTTTGTCACCCCGATTTGACCTTGCTAATTATACTATCTATCAATGTTTTTGTGTATCTGTGTAGCTGGAGAGCTATCCCACCTCCCTCACCGGTACCCGCAGACAGATACCAAACATGTCACCACTTCACAGCTTAGGTATCATCCTTACTGAGCGAGCTCCCCAGATCGAGCTAAGCTTATGGGTCCGGTTACGGCGACAGTGCAGCAACATTAGTAGCTTGAACCCTGGTGAACGAGAAACAAACAAGTACATAGCAGAGCAACAGCTGTCAGCAGCAAGGGAAATAGTTCTATTGGTGCTAGCAGGCATCTAGAAGAGATATCAAGTTCTTTTTGACCCATTGAAAAAAAAAATTGGTGAAATAGCCAATGTGGTGTAGCTGTTTCCAGGCTAATGGTAAATACCCCGATATCGCCGCCCACCTTGGGAGGTTTCAGCGGGATTGGCGGAGGCACCTACCGCCTGATCCGCTGCTACTCAGTGCTTGAGCGGTAATTGAGCCGCTGGCGGAGTTTTCTGAGTCATGTAAGGTTCCTAATTCCAATAACTGCCGATTTGTGAAGGTCCGATGTAGGGGATAGCTATGAGTTTCGATTTTATGGTGAACTCTCGTGATACATATTTTCTCGGCGTTCAGTATGTAGCTTGTCTCATTATATCTTCTACTCGCTACGTACGTATTTACGTATGTATGTATGTACATCCTGACTCAACCAGCGGGAGTTTCTATCAGAAGAGTTATCCCCACAAGATCCACCGAGACTACATAAAATACTGAACAACCCGACCAAACCGGCACACTTAACATCTCTTTCAGCCATGTCAGGTAAGAACTACCTAAAGCTTACCTAAACTTTCATATAGCTTTAGGTACTCTTTAACAGACTTTAGCCTATAAGCCTTCCTAGTATCCATGCCTATTATTTTGTGATCCACATACCTTCATAGATATTCATTGCTCTGCAAGAAGAAATGCCGAAACCCCGAATCTCTACCAACTCTCGTCGTATTTAACCCAATACGCAAAATACCACTGCACCAAATATCAATACTAGTATGTACTGTAACTTATTCTCGTCAAAAGGGAACGGGGCTGTGGACATCTTTTTTACCAAGTATAGTAGCACATCTGAGATCTCTCTTTTTGGAATGGTTAATATGTGGCTTTTGGACCCATAGCCCCGTTCCATTTTGATGAGATTATACAGTATTAGCTTCGTCTCTAAACAGGAGCCAGCCACTTACCCTAGGTATGCATTATTGCTTACATGCTGTTGGTCGATTGGAAAAGCTTAGATACCTCTGAGCTTTGGGGTTGGGAATAAACTCAAGAGGATTTAATATTTATGAGGAATCTTCTGGATGACAATCAAACTTCTCCTTTCCAGACTTATAACTTAAATGCATCGTGAAGTGTGGGCAAAGTGAATGTACTCGCTGCTCCTTCACCCACGCTCAAATCAAATTTAGTGATATCAAAGTCAAATCCATTCCCCAGACGACAAAAACAGACCTTCTCTCATTATTCTCTATCAAGTCGGGCTAATTCAATCAATAATAACTTTCATCTCTATACCTTATTTGTTCAAGACCTAAGTCTGGTTTTTGCTCTTTCTCATTCACCCTAACGCGTGGCTCACGATTGGCTTGATACTATTTAATGGACCTCTGGTTCGCCATACCTAGCCACATACCTTGACGTCCTAGAATTCATTGAGAAGAAACTTAGTATGTCTCTGCCTTCTATCTTGTTCAGCGGCTGGTGTCGGAAGGACAACTTATCTGAACCATGTTGGCTGAACCGGTACCAAGAATCACCGAGATATATGACCCGATGGCGTAGCAACAATCACATAGAACGTGTCAGAGTTCATGATATTCGCGAGGTTTGTTTGGTTACTCCCCCTTCACCAACTGGCCCCAAAGCAAGTGGACTTCAAACACCACGCCGACTGCTTCTGAAGAAGGATTGAGGAACTTGCAGTCAAATGATAAGGGGGCAACCAAATACCTGAAGTAAACTTCAAAAGATGAAAGTGAAACCCAGAAGACGATATCCACATGGATGGATCAAATAATCGAGGCCAAGTTAACAAGTCGAAGATATTGCACCTTATTTGCCCCCAAGCACATCTAAAAAAGCACACCCATGCTTAAAATTGAGGACATCCCTTTTCAATGTCCTCAATCTTAAAGTTCAGCTTGATCTATAAGAAGGAGGCAAATCGCTCTGTTGTATCCCAACCCAAACCAACCCACCACGTTCACACCATCACATATCTCTACAATGGCAACTGGCAGTCCTGATCACAGTCACGACAGTAGTATTATACTGGAGCGTCTAGTGAGACACGCTAATCTCATCCTCACCCTGGCTCTCCTGCTAACGGTTGTCCTGGCTTCCCCCCTTTCAAGAGCCTACATTGATGCTCACGTAGGCCTTGGCAAGGAGATCCTCCACCGGCAGAGTGAGATTTCCATTGACGTGCCTGAGCTTTCTGCAAATAAGCAACCTCCCCTTGACGTATGGGCTACCAAGTTCAAGCCCGTTTCGAAACCTGGAAGCGCTGAAGATAATAAGTTCGAGGCCAAGGAGACGAAGAAGGTTGAAAGCGATGACCCAGTGCCCCCGAGTTTCGACAACCCAAAGGACAAGCCCATGCACTTTTCCGATCTTCTCCCCAAATTCGGACCCATCCCTAAAGAAAATCCCACTGGTCATACCTTGCCTCTCAAGAAACCCAGGATGTTGCCTAAGCTATGGTCAAAGGACGAGCCAGTGGACAAGAAGGGAAAAGATGAGGACGATAAGGATGACTATGAGGATGATAACAACGATGAAGAAGAAGAGGGGAAGGAGGAGTAGAAAGCGGGAAAGAAGGAAGACAAGAAGAAAGGTAAGAAGAAAGAGAGACCATATCTATGGCCAAAGCATAACAGGCCCAAAATGTCCAAGTGTGGAAACTTCAAATATCTATACTCCAAAAAGGGAAAACAATACGCGATTGCAACTCCTGAGCACTTGGCCACCCCTTTGCTCTTATAACTCCAAAAATATCCAAAACTAACAACTGAAATTTAGACTAATCGTCAGAACAAGGAAAAGGAGGATCGCGACAGGAAATTGTCGATTATCCGAGACGAGCTTCAGAAGGAGATGGACGCTAAGTTGAAGCGTGAAGAGGATCGAATGAAACATGTGGATAAGATGAAGCCCAATGCGAGCAGGAATAGCCACAACTGAATCGCTGAATTCCTACCTAGTTTGTTATGCCATCTTGGTTGACCTTCGGAGCCTGCACGGTGTCATTAGGAACTTTGATCAATTCAAAAACTCCCTTCCTTTTCAATCCCGGAAGCTTGCTGAAATAATATTCTTTTTTACGACGTTCTATAAACTAAGATGTTTGAGACTAAATAATGATTATTGCCCCTTTTCACTGACCTCTTCTCGATTGGTTGTGTCCAGTCCGGCCTTGCAAGAACAAGATAGAAGGCCAACTATACACGGGCCAGCCTTGCGATAATTGCACAGGAAGGCCAGTTGAACGACCGGAGCAACGAACTTGACCTTCAGTATTCGCAGAAGTTTCCCAGCAGGTCTAGGAGAGCTATCAGATATCCTCAATCTCCGAACCCAACAGATTTGCTGTTTCCCCACCAACAAGGAGTAAAAACTCAGACGGCCAACTTCAACACACTCAACAAATGGGTGGTAACTTTGGATTGCAGACGGCCCGAAGTCGTCCAAACCAAAGACGCAGGTATCCTTCAACACAACAGGAAGTTCAGGATATGCCTTGGGAGACATTGTGTCGCAAAAACGCAATGGTGACCTTGAAAGCTCACAGGGCAACACCACCACAAACTTTGAACGGGGCACGCCCCAGTAAGAGACTTCAATGTTCTTTCGCTTCCTCCCCAAAAATCCCACAATCAGGAATTGTTGACCAAGGTGGCAAAGCTCTAGAACCTTCCATCGGAGAGCAAATCACTCAAGCCGCATATTTGTCACGTTGACGATGATAGGCTCAAGTCAAGGAACAAACCAGGGCTTTTTCCTCTATCAGAGAACCAGCATTAAATGACACTATGATGGCAGCCGAAAGCAAGTGGAAAGGTAAGGCAGTGATAAACTGTTGAATTCCGTGAAGATGCGATATTCGCTGGTAAATGACGTGAATAGATTGACTATTTTGCTATATGCTCGATGTTAAATGCTATTTTAATTGCAAATGACACAACTCCATACACTCCATGTGATGCTGAAACGACGATTAACTATGGTCGATTCTTCTCCAGACCCTTCCTCTCCTTAATATGCATGCTGATTTTTGGTGTGAATTTACAGGACAACCTAACGGTCGTGTAAGCAAACGAAACTGTTCTCAAAAACATTCAAGTGCGCGAGTAAATAAAAGGGGATGAGATCACCAGTGCCACCTTCGTCTCCTCGGCAGCGAAAATACGGACGAACTCCGTTCATTGATTACCCAGCCACGCTCGAAGGGGTATTCGTAGCTGATCATCGATTGGCGATATCTGAAGTGTGTTCCGATACCCTTCAGAACGTGGTTTGCCACGATGCTGAAACTGACTGATTCTACACAACAACACCCGCACATCGATCACCCGAGGGACAATCTTGGGTGCTCAAGGGTTGGTGCGGATCAGATTGAAACGATTGCTCTATTGAGCCTTGCCGTTCTTTGCCCTGAACTTCTCGATTTCGACCTGAACCTTCTTGTTTACACGAGCCCGGAGTTCGGGTCGGTATCCGAACTTGAAGAGTATCTCAAGCCACACAAACATAGGGGCCAGGAAGATGGCCTGAATAAGGTTGTCAAGCAATGCGGGGGCACGTCCCTCATATTTGCCATGACCAATAAACTGGAACATCCAGCAGACGACGTGTATGGCCAGAGCACCCTGAAAAGTTGTGTCAGGGTTTTGCTGGTGGAGGTAGTTGACAAAAGCTGCACCGCCCATGCAGAATAGCGCCAGAAGGAAACCTGCAAAGGGCTCTAAGAGCAGATAGAGTAGAGAGTAAAGACCAGCACCAATGACACCGAGGTTAAGGTCCAGATAGGGGGGAGTAATCCAGGATGGCGTCGGGATAAGAGTGCCGGTGTATGTGGCCTGTAGAGTTATAAGAAAGTGTACACGGAGACAGCAAATACAGAGCGGTGCAATATGCAAACGAGGAAATAGTGAGACGAACCATACAGAATCCTGAGGTGAGGATGAGGGGAACGCAAATCATGTGGATGGCCACATTGACCGAGTTATGGTGGTAAGCACCATACTGAGACCATGTTAGTATCGCTGCAAATTGATTATAGTTCTGGCTGAAACTTACAAAGGTGAGGTGTTGTTCAAGATCCAGAGACATGATGGTTAGAGCGTTGGCAGAGATGATAGGAGGATTGACTGCAGCAAACTGGAGGTAGTAGAATATTGATGAGGCTAAGAGTTTATCAAGTCGGTCCACAATCAACCAACTGGGCTCGATGTGGTCCGTGAGTTGGACTATGCAGTTTGATGGTTTCTGAGGCTGTAGTTGTGGATCTGAAGTCCAAGGCGAAGCGAGTTGTCGAGTCGAGTCAGGGCGACTGAACGATCAAAAGGGGCAGAAGTTGACGGAAGAAGACGATGCTTGTTTGTGGTGTGAGGGTTGTTGTAGATATAATTAAGCTAAGATTAATGTGAAGCCACCTTAAGGTAACACAGCCCAAGATAATGGGAGAACCCCCTTCTCAAAAGCTGCTTGATGCAGGCAGGAGGTGCGTCAAATCACGCGTTGTGCAGGTTTGAAAAGGTAGGAAGGAGACAGCAATAAAGAATGAGTAGAAGTCGAAAACCCAATCAAGAAATTGGTGATGGACAAAAGACGACGGGAGGGAGAATGCGGGTAGATACTTAGGTATGGCACAGTACCTATGGTAAAAGAAAAGAGAGCAAGTGAGTGGTTGAGTGGCTTTCCTTTGCTACAGTGATGAGTTGTTCGTTTTCATGTGCTTTCCATTTTTGCGAGCGAGCTTGTGCCCACTAAGGTACCTATGGAACTTAACACCTCCAGGCTAGATGCTACCATTTTCTGTCCAGGCGTGTCCCATAATACGAACCTCGCTATGTAACTTACCTGAGGGACCCGCTTCAATGCACCGCCGCAGAGCCTTTGGGTGGGTTCATCTTGGAGCCTCCTCTCCTTGATCCCTTGACCCATGTCCGTCGTTCTTTCCAGCTTGTCTTGTCGTGTGCTCATCTCCTTAACTGATTACACAGAAGCCACCGAACCAAGACAAGGAATATACGAAATGCTACTGTATTGGCTAGAATTTCATGCCCTTGTTTATTCCCCAGATTTTGGGGTTTTGGCGTCGGTTTGACATTCTGGCGGAGGACATGGTTTGGGCCCTTTGGGGAAGCTTCCACTCGCTTCTTCGAATCGAACCATTTCCCATCCGGGTGTTTTTCTCGAAGACGCCGGTTGCAAGAAACTGACCTCCACTACGGAATAAAGACCTTGTTTGTTTGTTTGTTTGCTTGCTTGTGTGATATTCGACGCGAATGAGCCATAAAGATGTGATTCCGCATCGCATTGCATTGCGTTGTATTAGAATTGTTGCTTCCACTGGGGTGACTGCGTGCGTCTACGGATATTTTATTATCTGTCTAAAAATTCTTCCCGCAGCTCCCATAACCACCACTTGTTTATTTCCTTGCTCATGACATACATAATTGACCAATTAATAACCTTCAGACTCATTTGCATATTGATCGATTGATATTGGCTAAGTACCTTAGTATTAGGTACTTGCATACTGTAGTACCAAACTAGTACCATACTTAGTACCTACTACGTACAGTAGTACTTAAATATGATGACGCAGCCAGTTGTGGGACGCCACACTTGTGGCTGAACCATCCTCCAAGCTCTAATTGGACGGGATTTAGAGACATGCATGGACCAGCTCAGCCTCGTCGATTTCATTGTTCAAACTTCCATCTCACTTGACATTCTTCCACTAAGGAACAAATAACTTACCTCCCTTTGCGCCCGCGTCAAGAAGGTCAGCAGTCATATTCTGACTCGACATACCAGGGCCTCTCTCTTAATACATTTTGTTCTCCGCCTCCCTTTGGCGAACGATACGCAGCCCCGTGGCGCGCTTCCTATTCAAATCCACGTCTAGCTGTCACTGCTTCTTGTTGCCTATCGCACGCGCTTTCGCCCGGCGCTTCCGTCTCGATCGATCGCATAACTCTACCCAGCGATAGTTATTAAATTAATCTCTCGCTGTAACGAATCTACACCTCTTTGCGCGCATCAACTATCGTCCGTATTACGTACGATACCGCAAATCTTCATTCGACGTGACTCCAACCGCTTGCCATCGGTATCTTTGTTTCTCCCAGAACTCATTTTTCATCATGTTTTTTCTTTATAATTTGGAGCGCAAGGTTACCCTGCATCCCTCGTTCATGGGTCGCAACATGCACGAGCTCGTGACGGGCAAGCTCCTGAAGGATGTTGAAGGCACATGCGCTGGCAGCTACTTCATCATCTCCATCATGGATGCCTTCGAAATCTCCGAAGGCCGTATTCTTCCCGGCCTCGGTATGGCGGAGTTCACAGTGGGATACCGTGCCGTGGTGTGGCGGCCGTTCAAGGGTGAGACGGTAAGGCTATCACCGCTGAGGATTAACGATTCAGGAGTCTGACTTGGATCAGGTCGATGCAGTCGTTCACTCTATAAACCCGCAAGGTTTCTTTGCTCATGCAGGACCTCTGAAGCTGTTTGTGTCAGCTCATGTATGTTACCTTGCAGCTGTGATGCAACTTTTTCTAACTGAATTCATAGTTGATTCCCAGTGATGTCAAGTGGGATCCTAACGCGACGCCACCCCAATTCACAAACAACGAAGACACTACTATCGAGCCACAGACTCACGTTCGAGTAAAGATCATCGGCACTAGAACAGAGGTCGGAGAGATGTGGGCTATCGGTAGCATCAAGGAAGATTATCTGGGGTATGATGTTGCTTTGGTCAAAATCTGTGCCTCATGATTGCTAATATTGCTTACAGATGTCTTCAAGCCTCTTAAGATGAGCGTTATTTGGAGGGGCTCGAAACCAGAGATGAGTGAAGCTTCTGACTAAGGGCATAGCCATAGACGACCCGTTGGTAGAAGCCACTCAGTTACTGGTTGTAATAATAAAAGTACTCTTGCGGATGCCAATCAGTCACCACACTACCTAAACAAGGGCAGAGCGGCACAGTCAATCTATGGAAGTCGATTCAGTTGCGAACAGATCGGCTGCTGGAGCCAACTAGTAATCGCTTCCTGGCCGACCTAGAGTTCTTGGTATATCAAAGATATCAAAAAATGGTCGCAGAATTGGAAATAACGGACACAATTTGCTACAAGGAAAATAATTTGTTGCTGTCTTATTTCGGCAGTGAACAATTAGACAACTACACGCAAGTTTTGCAGTTTGTAAATCAGATAATAAGAACAGATACCCCGACAACGCTGCAAGTTATATGCGCCCTATGTGAATACATATGTCCGCCCTACAACATGAGTCCCCTTAAGAGCCAATTACAAGCTGTAAAGATAGGCGTCGACTTCCTGCAGCAGCCTGATGTCCCCCACGAAACCCCGCAATCGAGAACTCCCCGCTTGAAGCTGGGAACCGGGGACGGGAACGGCGACCTCCGGGGGAATACATGAAATTCATCTTATAAATTGGGTACTTGGAGGGTGCTCGTATTTACTTTCTAAGCTACCTTATCTATGACCCTTATACAAGTCTAAAGTTGGTCAATATGGGCAGAGTATGGACTTCAACAACCCTTCGGTTACGGCCGGCCTTTGCACCCAATACTCTTCGACTGCGGGGTGCAGCCAGGAACATATCTGGACCGTCTACGATGCAGGCATCTAATAGATTACGGACAGCATTCCTTGAGGGCAAGAAGGCTTTTGGTGCTTGGCAGATGCTTCCAGGGGCAAATGTGTCGAGAGTATTGGCAAGATCAGGCGTTGATTGGGTTTTGGTGGACTGTGAGCATGGGAATATGGATGGTAAGAAGTCGACACTACTGACGGAAGAGTAAACCTGACCTATCTAGATGGCGCAATGCATGATGCCGTGCCAGCAATTGCGGCACTTGGAGTCTCGCCGGTTGTGAGATTGCCCGATATGCGAGGATGGATGGTAAAGCGTGAGACTTACACAGATATCTATGATTGAGAAAGCAGAGTTGACATCCTTCAGGTGCTCTTGATAGCGGAGCTCATGGTGTAAGTCCCTAAACGTTGGAAACTCTCGTCATTGCTAACTAGACAGATTGTTGTGCCATTGCTGCGGACGCCCGAGGAGGCGAGACAACTGGTCCAATCTGCCAAGTTTCCACCTCTAGGACGTCGAGGCTTCGGGTCACCAATCGCTCCTGAGAGGTTCCATCCTGAGACCAGCTTTACAGAGTATCTCCAGCAAGCCAACGACTCTCTCTTGACAATTGTTCAAATCGAGACTAAGGAAGCACTCGAGTCTATCGATGAGATTGCTGCTGTCGAGGGCATCGATGTGTTATTCATTGGACCGTTCGATCTAGGTATATCATCTAGAACATCCAATTATAAAAGATACAGAAGGGTACTAATACATATTAGGAAACGCCATTGGTCATCCTATTATCGAAGGAGTGGTGGTCTCGGAGCTGAGAGACGCCATCGCCAGCATCCTCGCTGCGAGCCAGAAAGCTGGCAAGAAAACCGGAGTGTATTGTACAGGGGGTGAACAGGCGAAGATCTACGCTGACCAAGGTTTTGATATGATGAACGTAGCGACGGATTATACGTCGTTGGCTCTTGTAGCTAAAGAGCAGCTCGCCTTCGCTGATGGAAGCGTAGCACCGACCAGAAAGGGCTATTAGGAAGTCTGTCGAACACATGAGATATCAGTTGTTCTCTGCCTTGTCCATTTGAGCTTCAACTTGTTCAACTGTGAATCTGTGCATCAACTTGATGGCTCTGCCAACCTTGGAAGGGTCTTCTTCAGGTGCAGTGGTTTTGCTGATATGAATCTGCACTCCATTAGCAATGATTTGTATTTATAAGAGTGAATTGACTGACGACAGGAACATCAAAGTCGTAAATATCTCTCCATTGCTTTGACTCGGGCTTTGGAAGGTCGACATTGACTTCAGTATAGTCAAAAGGTCTCTTGTCCCAGACATCTGACAACACATGCTTAGCTTGAGTGCAGAGACCACAAGTTTCGCGAGTGAAGAATGTTATTCTCGTTGAGAATAGAAGACCACGAGTGGCAAACATGACGAAAATGATAAATAAGACTCTGATGTCTTGCCGAATCGCTCGTACATAGATGATAGATGGGGTTGATATTCTTCAGAACTGCATGCTATGGCCTAGGTAATCTAAGTGCTTGAGTGAATCAAATGCAGCCCCGCATCTAAATAGGCAAGCGGTGAGAATATAGCTCTGTTTCCACCATCGTCATCGCCTCCGCGACAGAGCTTGGATTCTAGAAGCTCCCACCCCACCAAAGCAAAGTCTGAGTCCGTGATACCCAAATACTCTCATTCCTCTAGTCTTCCAAATTATATTCAAGTCCTCTCAATTCTTCCCTGTGGAGTTGGAATCTCATAAGACTTACGAAATGGCTCAGAAGTGTGTCCATCAGGGTTGCGGCAAGGAGTTTACCGATCCGGATGAGAAGTGCGAGTACCACCCCGGTCCGCCCATTTTCCACGAGGGGCAGAAAGGTACGTTTATCAAGCAGAGCAGACGCACGCTGTTTGAACTGCGATTGTGCATTGAATTGCATGCTAACTAACCACCCAAAGGATGGAAATGCTGCAAGCCTCGCGTCTTGACCTTTGATGAGTTTATGGACATCCCGCCTTGTACAACTGGCACCCATTCGACTACCGACAAGCCACCTCAACTTGAGGAGAAGCCTCAACAAGACGATGCTGCTCTCGCACAGAAGATCGATGCTTTGAACGCATCTACTCCCTCTCGCGCGCCGATTCCGACTGCTCAGCATGCTCCTACTCCTCCCCCGCCACCCCCTGAGTCAGAAGACGATGATCCCAGTCTTGAAATTGCCGATGGCGTTAGTTGCAAGAGGAGGGCATGCGGTGCGACTTACAAAAAGAGTAGCTCAAGAGATGAGGAAGAATGTGTTCATCATCCGGGAGTGCCGATTTTCCACGAGGGAAGCAAGGGCTACTCCTGCTGTAAGAGGAGGGTGTTGGAGTTTGACCAGTTCATGAGGATTGAGGGATGCAAGACAAAGAGCAGACACTTGTTTGTCGGCAGCGGAAAAAAAGATGAAGCGAATAGTGAGGAAGTTGTTTCCAACGTCAGGTGAGTTTACGAAACAAGACTGTGGCGTTTACCCGGTGCTGACAATTCCAGGCACGACTTCTATCAGACCCCCGTCAATGTTATTGCCTCATTCTTCTTGAAGAAGATTGACAAGAGCTCAGCCAAGATTGAGGTGCAGCCTAAGCAGTTGAACCTCGACCTCACAACAACCGACTCACCCCCGAAGCGCTACACCGCTGAGATTCCCCTTTACGCCTCGGTCGACCCAGAGAAGTCATCTTATAGAGTGCTCGGTACGAAGCTGGAATTTACCCTTGCCAAATCTGACGGCACCTCGTGGCCGGTGCTACGAGGAGACGAGGCCTTGACAGGTGAGATCCTGCAGGTTGGTCGTGCTGGAAGGGCTTGATGAGCGATGCTAGTTATGAGAAGATATGAGAATGAACACAATATGGAGTTTAGGTGATCGATATGGCGTTGATGAGATTTTAGATGAGACAGCATGCCTCGCTGGAGGTATTTGAGACTGGGCTAGCGATAGCGAAGTGAGGAGGATGAAGCATCAACATAAACTGTAAGCATTAGGTAGTTTACCAAATTCAACACTAACTTGAGTATGCCACAATCCAATCTTTTGAAAGCAAAATATTTTGGAGTGGATCATGTGGATATCTATCCCACATATTGACCAGCCTCACTCTGTGTTATTTGTGTCTTACTGCTATTAGTGAAGGCTCGCGGGGGTTATACTCCATCCCAGCTAGACTTTTGAATAAGCGATTCAACGGCTGTTCAAAGCGACTGTTAATGGTTAAAGTTACATAGGTACGTTAAATACCAACAGAACACGAGAAAATCCTCCACCCCAAACCCTGCATCGTGGTTTCATCATAGATAGATCAGCACTCACAGGCTGTGGGACCAAAAAGGATGACTAGGTTCCATTAAATTGACAAGAGGTTAGAACCAACAGCCAGCATGACCTTACCTATTGCGATAGGAACTTTTAAAATATGTTCTGGTCCCCAGCCTTCCCTCTCTTCTGTCAAACTCTCTCTTTTTCCTAAGCATTAATATTTGTCAGATTTTGACATGTGGTATTCGGTTTTGTTCTGTCTTTTCAGTGCAGTGTATGCCATATCACTTCTACCACGTGAGGATGTTGCGCAAATAGCTCAAAACGTATCGGGGTTTACGGCTTATGATGTCTTGAATTACACCAGTGTTGTTTCTGACGATGCACCGAAACTAGGAGTATCTCTGCGCATCCTCTGCGTTGGAGACTCTATTACAGTGGGATGGGGGAGTGATGTAGATGGCGGTGATGGGAATGGTTACCGGACTTCCCTCGCAAAGCATATGTCACGTAAGTTACTCCATACTCATATGTAATAGTATGATTGACTTAAGTCTGCTGACCTTAATATATAGGTGAAAAAGTTGTCTTTGCTGGGACAATGCATAAGGGCTCGATGGAGGACAATTATTATGTGAGAATTATTTTTCCAACCGAGACACTATACTCATACAACTTCCCAGGCAGCTTGGTCTGGCAAGACAATTCAATACATAAGTGACCATGCCACAGAGTCATTCAAACAAAGACCTAATATTGTCCTTCTTCACGCTGGGACGAATGACATGGATCTACGGCCCTCGATCTCCCGAGAAGGAGACGACCCCAAGGACGCTGCGACTCGTCTCGGTCGACTCATCGACATGATCATTCGTTATTGTCCGGATGCAGCAATTCTTGTTGCGATACCCCTAGCATCCTGTGACAATGAGAAGCCCAATATGGCCGAATACAGAGCTCTGGTCCCTAACGTGGTAAGACAACGACGGGAAGACGGGAAGCATGTTGTTTCCGTGGACTTTAGCACTTTTGATTTGGATGAGCTGCGTGACTGCTTACACCCAACTATTAAAGGATATAGCATCATGGGTGACTATTGGTATGATTTTATAACGCAGGTGCCCAAGGGATGGATCAGGGAGCCCGTTGGCGATGACCCAGAGAGAGAAGAGAATGGATGTATGAGAGGATGGCAGGCGGATAATCTGACTGGCTTGTTTGTTAGCTTATGTTGGGGGTTTTATTGGATATCTTGGATCTGTTAGCTTGGCATATAAATTAGAAATGTAGTTTCTTAAGTTAAGTATCTATATCCGATTGCACATAGTCTTAGAGTTAAGGTAGCTTATTAGGCCTTGACTCGATGACTGGTAATGAGTCAGAACGTATTCATCAGGCGCCATAGAAGATCAATACCCCAATTGTATCACGAGAATCCATACGTTCTCGGTAACATTCCTTCGTGAAATCTGAAAACAAAAACCTCGTTTCATCTGGTTGGGGCGAAGAGATCCTACTCATTTCCGTGAACACAAATAAATGCGAGGGCTCTGATAAGACGGAATCTTGACCCGTGGCCGTGGAAATGAGAGGCATTGGATGATCGATAAGTTTAAGGATTCCGTCCTCCCCCACACTCAAATCAGCAAATTTCGATACGTAAACAAAGAGCAGAAGCGTTAGAAGTCGGCTTCTTACTGGCCATTATCGTTTTAACCATCATGACACCCCCGCCTGCTGTCAAGCATTCGCACGTGCTTGGCGCACCCAGATCTCAAAATAGGTATGCTGCACTGTATCAACCTGCATTTAGTGACCTTTCACCACTGTTTTAGCCGACTTTTAGCGGGGTTTGAGGCGTTTCTTGGCGACAATCTGGGGGCTTGGGTGCGAACTGATAAGAACATCCATTTGAGTGATAGTGATATCGGTCGGCAGCCGATAGATAGATAACGGCCCTGTTATGTGGTTGTGTTTGCTCATGATGCCATGTCTGTTCCTTATCAAAAATGTCTCAGGCATAATACAAACAAGCTTAACCTGATGGCTGCGCCCATCCGCCCGATGACGGCAGCTGCTATAAGTTGTCGCCCTACCCTGGATTCACCCTGACGCCCGAACAGCCGACTTTTATGTCAGACTTGACATTATAAACTCAGCTCAACCCAGTTGTCAATTCAAACTCCCTGATAGAATCGTCAACCTGCATCATCTTATCAGTAACCATGTCGACTGAAGTCTCTCAC
Source organism: Fusarium sp. NFCCI 5145 (assembly GCA_033439405.1). Lineage (NCBI taxonomy): Eukaryota > Fungi > Ascomycota > Sordariomycetes > Hypocreales > Nectriaceae > Fusarium > Fusarium sp. NFCCI 5145. Next base: position 215,490 of record JAWDHB010000320.1, read on the forward strand.
GGTCGCGGCGGCGCGGGTAACTTCAAGGTTGACGACACTGAGTACGTCGACGGCGAAGTTGTTCGCACTGGTGCTGTTGGAAGCCACGGCGATGGCGCATACAGTTCTGGTCGTGGAGGTTAGTTAGTGTTTACTGACATCTTCCTTTGTTGGGCAATGGCGGGTGTGTCGCTGCAACAAACCCATCATGAGCTCTGTTGCACATACATCTACCCTGTTTCCTGATTCCTCGTTACCATGCTATGAAGGGGCTGATCGCTAACACAACCAACTTCAACATAGGTGCTGGCAACATCGCCGACATAGGCACACCTACGACCGAGCGCAAGGACCAGGACATCATCCCAGAGACTGCTGTCCGACCGAGCCAGGACGGCCGAGACTACCATACCGGTCGTGGAGGCGCGGGCAATGCTCAGACCGCAACCCCGGAGAATGAGACCGAAGAGCATGAGAAGCCTGTGACCAAGACTCCCGTCGGTCTTGCCGACAAGCTCAAGTCGAAGCTATTTGGCCACAAAAAGTAGATGCTTTTCTCCAAGTCTTGACGATGTTGGACATGGTGCCCAAACTCAAGAAGGATATGCCATCCTCAAACTGCGCTGCTGCTGCTGCTGCTGCTGCTGTTGTTGATGTTATAGTTGACATTGGTTCTTGTGGAAATACCCCTGATGCCATCCTGCTGTTATGGATAATTTGAATTCTTTTCATGGTCTACATTTATCGCGTGCCAATGTGCATGCCGATAAACATAGCACGAATTGCATGATCGGTGACATCGAGAAATGCGACACACCCAGCTTTTCTGACATTGAATGTCTCTCTGACCTGCATTCTTCACCCCAAATAAAGATCTGACATGCCAGCTGCTTATCATGCCATTGTCGGAGGTTGAGTCAACTATCTCGCATACAGTAAAAGGTAAGATAATATGGATCGATACATGTGCCAAAACTTTTAAGTTGGGCTGCCATGACGCACGTTCAACGTATCCAGGATCATCCTTCAGTCTGAACCCCAGACTCCACTTCCCCTCATAACTGACTTCTCTATGGACATTAGTATTGTGTTTAGGATCCTCTCTTGGAGCGGAGTGCCCGTATCCGCTAAGATCCAAAGGAGCTGAAAAGAGAAACACGATATTCCAGGATTGGCTTTGCCCTGTGGGTTCTCGAGTCATCAAGTCCGAAGCTAAACCAATTTGGCGTTGAACAAATGCATCTCTGAACTAAGAGAAACTGCAGGCACCTTGTTAGTGCTAGAATGGTCCTTAGAGGACCCTGATAAGAGCCTGAGTCGCGCGGGATCGTCAAAGATAGTCTTGATTAAGCCGGCTTGCAGCGATCCCGTAGTGAAGCGACCCAAATGTAGCGAATGGGCGTCGCGATATGCCCAGTCGTGATCAATGATTATGGCGAGTCTTTAGTCCTCTTTCGCATGGGAGGGGCGCATAAGTTCATGGGATGAACGAGATGTGACGATGATGGCATGGCCACGGCCCTTGTCTTCCAGGTGCTAGCCAAGTTTAAGAATACGACTATGCGCAATCCCGCCGATAATCGATCGAGAGTCTTTTCTTGTTCTTCTGTTCTGTATATCGTCGTCGTGAGAATTGCTTCAATATCGATACAGTCTCACCCTACCTATCGTCTTTTAGCTTGTGCTGGCAGATTGAGTACATGGCGCACCTCAAGACTTACAAAGAGCAAGAAACGCTCTATTCTAATCCAAGACCAAGACCGTCTTCAATCTCGTGAGAAAGGTGTCTGGTGTTGAATCGGCAGCCTGCGACAACTTGCGCTCACCCGTCTCGGCCTTGTGACGACAATCCAATCACGTGCACCCGGTGAGATCACGGGTGCGACATACCTCGCGGGTGTTAGTTGATATGGCGCCAAACCTTCAACCTCCTCCTCAGCGTCCGCGCCTTCAAGACCATAGACCGTGGTCCGGACTTTCCAATATTTCGAAACGATCCTTCAGATCTTGCGCAACTTCTGCTTTCGAAGCCGACGACGAGCGATCTTCCAGTGACGGCGATATGAGCCCTCGTCATAGCGAGGCTGACGACGTGCGACGGCCAGTCGTGCTGCGTCACTCTGGCCATGATGCACGCCCAACAAGTCGAAAGGAGCTTCTCGGATGGTACGCATATGCGTTCGCAGCCGAGACATATGTTATTTGTGGAATTGGTAGGTTCGATTACAGAGAAGTTCTGCGACATCTCCAAGTTATCTTGAGATCGACAAGGACCCGCTGCTGACACCCATACTCATACTCCAGCTTCCTTTATTCCCATCCTTCTCGAGACACTCGCCAGAGAGAATGGCGTGCTAGTATCTGACCGGAAAACGCCATGTGGGTCAAGCGACAGTAAGAAAGAAGATGACGGGCAATGCATTGTCTGGGTTTTTGGAGTAGAGATCAACACCGCAAGCTTCGCCATGTACACATTCTCGGTGAGCGTCCTGATTCAAGCGCTGCTCGTTGTCAGTATCAGTTGTGCAGCCGACCACGGGAACTATCGCAAGAAGCTTCTCCTCAGTTTCGCATGGGTTGGAAGCTTTGCGGTTATGTCCTACATTTTCATCACCAAAGACAACTACATTCTCGGCGCTCTTTTGACCGTCATCTCCAACACATCCTTTGGCGCATCCTTTGTGTTATTGAACTCTTTTCTTCCGCTCCTTGTGCGATACCATCCCGATGTCATCGAGGCTAACGTTGCTGATACCCCGGATCTTGGAAATTCTGAATTTGAGTCACGCCCTTTAGATGAGTCGGTGGGCGAACTCGAGGCATCAAGAGTAACGACAACCTCACCTTTGTTAGTCCCTGCAGACGGCGAGCGCCTGAAACCAACAGCAAGTCACGCAGAGATCACTTCCAAGGAGCTACAATTGTCAACGCGTATCTCAGCCATTGGAATTGGCACTGGATACATTGCAGCGCTGTTCTTGCAATGCGTGTGCATCGGCGTTCTTATTGCTATGCACAACAGCACATGGGCCCAAAGAGTTGTACTATTCATGGTTGGCGTATGGTGGACTGTTTTCACCATTCCCGCCGCCATGTGGCTGCGGCCTCGTCCTGGACCCCCACTGGCAGATGTTGGCCGCAAAGGCATCATGGCAGGACTTGCATACATCTTGTATTCCTGGAAGAGCCTTTTCAAAACGATCCAACAAGCTAGACGTCTGCTGGACATTGTTCTGTTCCTTGCCGGGTGGTTTCTTTTGTCCGATGCGATCGCAACCACGTCATCCACCGCGATTTTATTCGCCAAGACGCAACTCCACATGAAGCCTTGGGCGCTTGGTATGATAAATGTCATTTCAACATTGGCAGGGGTGTTCGGCGCCTTCGGATGGTCGTGGATATCACGACTCTTCAACCTCCAAGCCCACCAAACCATTCTTGTCTGCATTGCATTGTTTGAGTTGATCCCCTTGTACGGCTTGCTGGGTTATCTTCCTTTTGTTAAAGAATGGGGTGTATTTGGACTTCAACAGCCATGGGAAATGTACCCACTGGCTGCTGTGTATGGATTTGTGCTCGGAGGTTTAAGCGGTTACTGCCGCTCTCTGTACGGTGAGCTTATTCCACCCGGGTCCGAAGCAGCCTTCTATGCCCTGTACGCTATCACAGACAAGGGTTCCAGCGTCTTTGGACCAACAATCGTTGGTGCTATCATTGACAGGACCTCTACAATTCGCCCGGCTTTCTGGTTCCTTGCAGCATTGGTTGGCCTGCCTGCACCATTAATCTGGTTCATCGATGTTGAGCGTGGTAGACGAGAGGGTGTCAAGCTCGCTGAGTCGATTGCAGGCCCACCTGCGCAGGAAGTAGGTGGTGATCAACATGATGAGCCTGAGAGCCGTGGAATGCTGGCGGATTATGAGAGAGAACAGGAAGAGGGTATTATTGACGAACGCGCAGGGCATTAGCATTGCCTAAGTTAGTTCATTTGTGCCTGTGAGTTATTGGTTAGAGCATAGCGGCGGCGTTTGCTTAGATGAGTTATACCATGGCCTTAATCTGTTTAGATGCCATGGACGATGCAGTAAGCCAACTATCACTGACACATAATAAATATATTAAATAGGTTGTTTAGGTAATTATTGGCGCTTGTATAATCTCAGTGATATCGATATGGATAGTGTTACAAGTCGGTCGGAGTTTCTAGAAAGGAACTTCCTTGCACGGATCCTTTGCCGGGGTCCAAGTTACCTGAAATGCAACATACGCCAACGCGAGCCTGCTTTTTTCTCACTACCCCCTCCCTCATCCTTCCCACCCTTGAAACAAGCCGCAGCTCTGACCTTAACTAAACTTTCCACTTACACACAAGCAAAACGCGTCTCCCCCATTGAGTTTCTCCCTTCAACTGCCATCATCATCCTGAGTTAAGGGAAGATAGGTAGGCAATTGAGTCGCGACAAGACTCGAACGACCCGACCCAACAGCAGCCAAGGCTTGTCCTGACGCGCTAGTCGCTGGAGCAGACAGCCAACTCCGTCCATCAGCTTATGTGGCCCCAGTACCGTGCTAGTTGAATCACGTGACGATAGTCTTTTGGGCTTTTGGCTCAGTTTCTTAGTTCTTCCGCAGATTGCGACGTTGCTCTCCCAGACAAATCGAGTCTCTCCTTGCGCACAGGACATCGCAGGCCGCGGCTTGTCGCTCGAAGACAGCTTGGGCTCGGCTTAGCACATAACGCGACATCGCAAATATCACACATACACAATCAAGCATCTCTTCATTTTTTCCATCGTCGTTTAATCGTTGCCTTGGTCCTTTCATTGCGCGACTCGTTGTTTGTCTCTGCAAACCCCTCCTTCTCTCCACTCTCGACGCGGTCATACCCAACCGCATCAAAACGCCACAATGAGCAATCGCAAGAGATCGCGATCAGTTGGGGAGGAGAACCGTGCTGAGTGTCCTTTTACGATTTCTTACGCGACAGGTCCTTCGCGCGCCGAACAGGAACGTCACAAGAACAAGAAGCGGAAGCGCGACGGTCAAGATGATGATAAACGGGTTCAGATCCAAATCTCTCCCTTCTCACCAACCGGCAGCTTCAAGACCCATGACACCATGGATCTATATTATACGGTCGAACCCGGAAAGCGCTGGTCTGATATGACGCGCTACAACAGCTTTGTCCGTAAGTATCCGATGAAATCTCGCCGTCGTCCAAACTGTGAGGGGCTTATGGCTAATTCTTGGCAGTCAACGGCGTCAAATACTACAGCGAAGGCTTTGTTAATGTTGCCAACGAAGTCACCATCGAGCAACAAAAGTCTCACAGTGATAGCAAACCGAACTACAAGAAAAATAATGATGACTGGGTCGCGCGCATCCTCGAGATTCGTGCTTCTGATGAGCATCACGTTTACGCACGCGTCTACTGGATGTACTGGCCCGATGAGCTGCCTTCCGGAACCCTCGATGGCAAGAAATATGTTCAAGGTCGCCAGCCGTACCATGGCGCCAACGAACTGATTGCCTCCAACCACAGTATGTTCTAGAATGCTCAACGATACCATGCTGCAGCCTGACTAATCCATTCTTTTAGTGGACATTATCAATGTTGTCAGTGTTACAGGGCCCGTCATCGTCAACCAATGGATTGAGTCAGATGACGAGGAGATTCAAGACGCGCTTTATTGGCGTCAGGCGTACGACTGTCGTAACTCGCAGCTCTCGGTATGTTGACCGATTAACCATTTCACCACCCCAAGTCTTAACATTGAATAGTCTGTCGAACTCATGTGTAAATGCCAAACCCCCGCGAATCCCGATAAGACCCTCATAGGATGCACGAGCTCGGAATGCGGGAAGTGGATGCATCACGAATGCATGGCCCACGACATTCTCATGCAAGTCTATGAGCGACTAGGAACCGATAAGCCGCACCGAACCGAAGGATCTGTCGTGAAGGAAGAGAAGCCTGAGGAGGCAACGCGTCCTTTGTCGCCCACCGATGCCGAGGAGAAGGAGACCCAACCCACGATCGATGTTCGCTCTGGAGAAACCCAAGATAACGTCCACGTCAAGAAGCCTGTTCGCGAAACACCACGCGAGACGGAAACCCCAACACCTGGACCAACGCCCTCTAGGTCTATCGCTACCGCACCAGTCAAGGGATCAGCCAAGAAGGGTCGCAAGAAGAAGATCGCAGACTCCAAGCCATACCTGGGACTTTTCGAGGCCAACCTCAAGATGCAAGACGGCCCCACAGCGTGGGAGATTCGTGACCTGCGTGAGCATGTAACAGGTGGCGATAAGACCTGGACTGAGAAGGCCCATTGTCTACTATGCGGTTCTAGTATTGACTGAATACTCAATAAGATGACTGCATGACCGCACCGAGTCTGCTCCGGTTAGCAGGCTCATCGAGTCTTGAGAAGCCGCAACTCAACATTGCGTAGGTTTAGCCACTTGGCTCTCCACACGGATTATTGATAACTTGCACGGACAATACGGCCAGCCGAACCCTGCTGCCTACTCGATACGGATTATTGGGACGATCAACGTTTAGGGTTTCTTTTGTCAGATTTTCGAGGTCACTTTCTTGGCGATTCGCCCACTGGTGGACATTCCGGGCGCGGCGTTGGAGGCGAAAATGGCTCTGTTGTGAGATTGGAAGATAGGTTGGTCTTGGAACTTGCGAGCGGTGACGGAGATGCGCGATTTGCTTTGCTTTGCTTTTACATACATGAAATTCAATTATATGCGACGCAAAAGGGAGCAGGGGCGTAGGATGAGAGACCAGCTTGGTGAGCAAATGCCTTTCAGATGGAGGCAGAGGTGAGCGAAGGCTGTATTGGGAAAGATGACCAACTTATAGGTATAGTAGTGAATGGGAGAGATGTTGGCGACTGTCTTGCCTTTGCGTTGGGCTTTATAGCTAGTGGTATTATCTTGCCAAGGTATCATCAAGGGTTTATTGTTTCTTGAGAATGTGCTGTTCGTTTCGATTAATCAAGTTTTTCCCCCTCAACTGCTGCTGTTTGAGTCTTGGGTATTCCCCTGTGTGACACTACCGTGAGTGAACAATATTGTTATATAACTTCCCATGGTACCATCTAGTCTCAAACGAACTGGATGAATGCATTTGTATTTGCTTGATACGTCTATGCTATCATATTTAACTGATCACGTCTTGTAACAGGCCGGGAATAACCATCCTGAGCTTACATGGAAGCTCAAATACGTACTCCACACGGAGCTAGCTCCAGATGACCCCGCTGCTACTCCATAACGTCGCAGAGCTTCACCTCAACATAGGGACCGCCTAAATAACTAGTCCTTTCCAGTAAACACCAACACCCTCTCACCCTCTCAATTATCGCAGTCAAAGTACACGCGAATTCATAACCATGGCCGTTGACCCCTTCGACTCAGCTCTGTGAGCAGTTCTATTCCCCCACGCAATGACGTTCTCCCCGTTTGGCTGACCGTTCTATTCAAAGTGACCTTCTCCGTCGCCTCAACCCCAAGCAGACGACAGATCACCTCAACGCCATCATCTCTATCGCCCCGGACCTGACCGAAGATCTCCTCTCATCCGTCGATCAACCCCTCACCGTGCGTCGCTGCAAGGTGACCAACCGAGACTACTTGCTCTGCGACTACAACCGCGATGGAGACAGCTACCGCTCGCCATGGTCAAACCAGTTCGATCCGCCCCTGGATGAGGCTGGTTCTGGAGGCGTAGGTGCTGGTGGAAACGAGGGTGCTGGCGAGGGTGCGATTCCGAGTGAACGTGTTCGTCAGATGGAGATCAAGGCAAACGATGCGTTCGATGTCTATCGCGAATTATACTACGAAGGTGGTGTGAGTAGTGTTTACTTCTGGAACCTTGACGATGGATTTGCCGGAGTTGTGCTCCTCAAGAAGTGTATGGACCATCTTGCTAACTATATACCCGGACTTTTGAGCTAACTCGATATCTGTGCAGCTTCTCCCTCAGGCGGCAGTTCCGAAGGAATATGGGACTCTATCCACGTGTTCGAGGCAATCGAGCGAGGACGAAGTACGCACTACAAGCTCACATCAACCGTTATCCTGACGCTGTCGACTGCGGGTGGAAACCTGGGCGAGATGGACCTTAGCGGCAACATGACGCGCCAGGTTGAGCAGGATCTCCCTGTTGATAACGATGATAGCCACATTGCCAACGTAGGACGATTGGTTGAGGATATGGAACTCAAGATGCGCAATCTCCTGCAAGAGGTTTACTTTGGCAAGGCCAAGGACGTGGTGGGTGATCTTAGGAGCATTGGAAGCTTGAGCGAGGGAGCACGAGATCGCGAGGCACAGCGAGAGCTTATTGGAAGCATGAAGAGATGATCTGTCCCCAGATTAGTTCGTTTGATATTTGCTAAGAAGACGTTTGATAGACTGTCTCGGCATTTAGGTACCACATCATAATAACACCCTGGGTTGAGTGTTATCCATTGTACTGCTGTGGAGCGAGACTAGATAGATGCGGCGGTTGATTACTATATCGATTGGTTTTGACAAATTCTTCGCCTGAGAGAATCAGGAGCATGACCAGAGTAAGAACCCCGAGCCGTAATCCTTTGTCACTCATGAGTTGGGGTGTATAGCATCAGCAACCTCCAGAATATCTTCAACGGGTCAGAGGCTTTCATCCGAGATATTAACCTGTCAGCTCCGGTATCAGATACATGTTACAGGCATTCAGATAACAATATATCGAGATGAACCAGGCAATACAGCCAGCATTGGTTGAACAGGCTTCAGGGGCTAGCACGATGTATCGATACGAGCTTGAGCCTGGACGTCGATTAAATCTTTTTCTTCAGAACCAATGAGTTTCCTGGTTAAGCGCATGGACCAGGAAAGTCGGCTTTCATAAGCACGGCTACTCATACAATCAGTCTATCAGATATGACTAGCCTGTGATCATCTTTGTCACGAGAGTTCGCAATTTCTCTGTTCGCGTTATCTAGCTCTTCGGGCTCTGTTATACAACAGATAGTGGCTTAACATGCCCGATTTGCGTAGAGGAACCTGGTTGCACTAAGGAACATGGACTCAGAAGCCTCTGAGTCAGACAATCACAGGTTCTGCAGAATTGTATGAATATGACGCTGGGTGGTTTGTTAGAGGCCGTGCCGTAGCATTGTAGACATGTTGCAGTGCTATTGGGATAACCAGACAATATGTATGTTCTGAAGGATCAGAGTGGTGAAGGGGGCTCCACCCTCGGCTCGAGGTGGGCGCGAGCTTGAGGCCAGGCTGATCACGGGGAAGTGGTTGCAAGATGCAGTAGCCCTTGCTCTGTCAGATATGATAGACAGCATATTTGGAGGCGCTGAAACCCTGGCAGGAAGCTGAGGGACAGGGCACTCGGCGTTTCGGAAGTGGTATGTACTATGAGAGGCGCAGAGAGCGGTAAATTGAAGCCATGTCCAACGGTGATCTGAGAGTGAGTGACCAGGATCATGATGCACTCGATTTCTTTCTTTCTTTGATGGTTTGGCGCTTGGACTCCATAGCCACATTGAGGTCTGTGTTGTGCATCTGTCATGCAGACAAGAGGTGCGGATCTGGGGCTCTGGTGCTCTTTGCTAGCGCTCGGACTTTGCTGTGATGTTGGTGTTGGCTCTGCGGATACGTATTTATTCAATAAGCCCTGGTGTTGATGATGGCGTCCCGTAGTATTGGAGCGTGGTGGAGAGATAATCGACAAGGGTCTCTTGATTGTTTGATAGGTTGCTGAAGGAAAATGTACGATGTTAGCTCCTGACACCTACCTAGGTGCTATTACAATGACAGCGTTATGTTAAGAAGGCTGATCGCTTGATATAGTGTGTAGGACTCGGGATAATATGTGTTTCGACTATCACCATCATTTCCCTATCATTCCAATGCCTTCAACCATCGTCAGCCCTCACCTATTGCCTCTTCCCTTCGTCATTGGTAGAGACGCAAATGGAAGAGTTCTAGAAAAGGCCCCGCATCGTTCTGTTCCGTTCTTGTTCCTGTCCCTGATCTTGTTCCTGCCATTTGCCACATGCACACCTGACAGACGCGTGCCATGCCCCTGATTTCCAGCCTTCGGCCCAGGCACAAGGCAAAATCACAGAGCGCGAACGGTGCAAAGGCATTGGAAGTTGCACGCCAAAGCGGGCTCCACGTCGGTTGACTGGCTGGCCAGGTTACAGTACTTAATCACAGCACCTGTCCTCTAGGTATAGTAGGTAGTTCTGTCTGAAAAATAGCAGCATGGCCCTGCTGGCGGCCCAAACGGGATCTTGGATCGATGCGCATGCCGGTACCCAGCGCTAAACTCAAGACCGAGAACTTGTAGTACAGATACAGTACAGTACGTTGCCAGTTTACCCGTCACAAAGGAGCCGTTTCTTGGTGTCTCAAAGGAATCTTGATGAGGGCTGGAAGGAATATGGCATTCTTGATTGGTACGACAGCAGAGCAAGCAGACGCCTCTTTGACTGCGTATAGGTACTCGGACGTGGACCCCGAATTTGAACCTGATTTGCGCCATGCCGTACGCCAGTTATGGTTTCAGGAATAAGCGCTGTCACCAACCAAGTGCTGATTTCCTTGACAACCACCTACGGGTAATGAACTTACGTATCTTTCGACCGTATGGGCAATCAATTACTCTCGATGAGGTCAGTCTGACCAGATATTATGACGACTCACAAGGAGGGAATAATGCGTGATACATGCCGAGACCTAAAGCCAACGCTCCTGTTCTTTGTTACGGTCGACTTGAACTTTGTCAAGCTGAGCGAGCTGGTGATAACTCGCAGAGCACACGCAAAGACCCAATGGACGTCGTCTCAGGCAGGGGCGGCGATTGTCATGCTCCTTAGCCCTTGTTCCCTGTCATGTCTGTCGGCAACTCCCTTGTCCCTTGTCGCAATGACAATGACGAACATGGAGGCCCACTGCAAGTAAGCTCGGTAGCTAGGTGCTAGCCCGGCGATATGATGAACGGGGACATCCAATCCAGCAAATCCATCCTGCAGCAGTGCAGCTTTGAATTGATGGTCCAGCCGCATGACCGCCAATTCGCATCACACCTCCGCTACCTAGGTAGGTAGGTAGGTAGGTAGGTAGGTAGCTACAGGACGGCTGCCCCGCTGACCCAGCCTTTTTCAGCTTTTTTTTTTTTTTTTTGCCAGTCCTGACTCGCATCTTGAAATGTATGTACTTATCAGCCTCTTGCCAAGACTGCCTGCAGCAGAGCTGATGGAAAGGTCAGAAGATTTAGCTAGGTTTTGAGGTTACAGCACGACAACCGAGCTTAGTTTGAGTCAGGAAAGGATTTTTCTTTGACCAAAGATTTGAGACTAGGAATGGAGTGATCGAAGCAGGCTCCCTCTTGACAGTACATGCCCTTGTACAGGTACGTACATGGAAGTTGAAAAGACCCCTCCACAAGCCGCCCACATATGCATTCTTAACTCATCTTTCAGGCCATTGCTTGTTCCCTTAGGTTCGGGGTTACTGTGCCCATTCTACGGAGTATACATGCATGGCCACCAACTGCCTGCTATAATATTGTACAGTACAGTCAAAACAAGATGGCCTTGTTATTGGGGCATAAGAGTGCAATGCCACTCGCTGGGAATTGTGAAACAAGAGTCTCAGTCTCAGAAGCGACTGATGGAATAAGATGAGCAATAGCTTGGTGCCTGATAGTCAGTAGGGCACAATGTCAACCTTTTGACAGGGCCTCTCGCGCCCATAAACCCACAACACGCCCCTCATTAAACTAAAGAGCATCAAAACTTGGGCCCCTTTGCTGGAAAAGGAGTCCACATTGCATCCCACTCACTCTTACACTGGCCGATTCTCCCCTCGTCTTTCACTTTATTAGGAGATCCACTTCACATCTCAGTCTATCAAACCCGCCCCTCACCTATCGACGGAGTGTCGAGGGCCCCAACTCCAAGGGTCTTGTTATTTCTTTCCTGGCTTTGGCTTCGGTTTTGTGGCCTCGTTCCAGGAAGACTTGGTCCAAAGCTGGGTCTCTTGACATTAGTTCAGGCCCCTGGTCATCGCTCATCCATCGCTCGTCCCGGAGAGCGGTTGGTGCACCGCCTCGTGCCCTCACAAAGTTGAAATTGCTACATCTGTTGATCGTGTTTTCCTCCACTCCCACCTCCCATCCCATCCCGCCCATCTGGTTCCGTCTTCCGTCCGTCCTCCCGTTGCCTTCCCGCCTTGGATCAAACTTGTTCCCCTTTCTCCCGCACATCGCCTCTGCGCCGTCGCCGCACCAGCACTTTGGGGCTCGATATAAGAAGTACTAGACCAGCACTATCGTATGTCCTGCCTGCCTGCCTGACCTTGACCCATGCCTTGCTCCATGACGCTCTAATATATACTTACGTGCGTGACTCCATGTCAGTTTACGGGCCTGAACTCTCGATCAAACTACTGAGCTAGGTCATTGCCCAGCCCGCTCTCTTCCCACAAGAGACCCGAACCGCTTCGCTTCGACCAACGCTAAATCACACCGATTCTCGCATAACCGTCCACCTTGAGCACCCCGTGGGACCTCTTGGCTTGTTTCCTCCATTTACTCAGCTACAACCCTCTAGCCCCTGAGGCCGAACCATTTCGCCCTTGTACTCAGACTCGATATTACTCACACAACAATCGGGTTTCCATCTTGCTCGGAGAACAAACGAATTTTGACTCAAGCCATCTCCCTAAGCTCACAGAGTTGAAGTGTGTTTTGCTGTCTAGTTCATCTACACCTCCACATATATCGCCTTTGCGCCGCCGACGTCGAGGCATCTGCACCCTTACCTTGCCCCCGTTCGCGCACGATTATATTACGATTTGAACATCACAACTCTCGCGACCATGGCCGAGAAGCCTTCGGTCTTGATCATTGGAGGGCTTGGCTACATCGGCCGCTTTCTAGCCCTATACATCCACCAGAATGAGTTCGCTTCCGATGTGAGACTCGTTGACAAAGTCCTCCCTCAACTCGCATGGCTGGCTCCTGAGTTCTCTGAAGCCTGCTCACAGGACAAGTTTATGCAGGCTGATGCCAGCAGACCCGGTGAGTTTTCCTTCTGCTTACTCTGTGGTTGGGTGCCCCGCTTGTGGTGCTGGTGCCTCTCGATGATATCCCACTGGTTTGCTAACGAGGTGTTTCCCCCTCTTGAAAGAAGGATTAGCAAGAATTTTTGACCGACCGGACGGAAAGCAGTGGGATTATGTTTTCAACTGTGGAGGCGAGACGAGATACTCTCAAGAAGATGAGGTCTATAAGTTGAGGTCCTTGAACCTCTCTATTGCAGTGGGCAAGGAGGCTGCCAAACGAGGAGTCAAGGCCTTTGTTGAGCTGAGCACAGGCATGGTGTACAAGTCGGACTCGTCGCCAAGCAAAGAGGGAGACAAGCTGAAACCTTGGAACCGAATTGCTGTCTTCAAATTACAGGCTGAGGAGGAGCTCTCCAAGATTGAAGGGTATGGTGTAACTCTAGCTCTTGGACATATGGTCTACTAACACAATGTGCAGTCTTAACCTCATTATCGTGCGACTGCCGCATGTGTACGGACCTTATGCTTCTCAATGGGTCGCCACGGCGCTGTGCATGGCTCGCACCTATCAACACCTTGAGGACGAAATGAAGTGGCTTTGGACCAAGGATCTCCGAACTAACACAGCACATATCGATGATGTGACGAGGGCGCTATGGGAAATCGCGGCATGGTTTGACGCTGGAAAGGCGAAGTGGGATGAGGCTAGTATGGGCAAGATTCCCACCTTCAACATCGTGGACGAGGGTGCGACGAGCCAAGGCACCATAGCGACCATTATTGGCGACATCTTCAAGATCGAGACAGGCTTCCAGGGACAGCTTATCAGCACCTTTGCCCGGCTCAACCTCGACAGTGTTGTGGATGATGTCAACGACGAACTCCTGGGACCTTGGGCTGACCTCCTTGCGGATGCGGGTATTACACGACCAGGACCATTAACCCCATTTATGGAGAAGGAATTGCTCAAGGATACGGATCTCAGCATGGATGGAACGCGGCTCAAGACACTATTGGGCTTTGAGTATAAGAAGCCTGCCCTCACAAAGGAGTTGATCGAGGAGGTGATCGAAAGCTACAAGAAGATGAAGTGGTGGCCTTGAGCAGGGCCAAGAAAATGTTGAAGACGACAGATGCGACATGACGTGACATGATATGTGTGGCATGCATGTGTGGTAGGGATTTGACTTGTTTCTTGCATGAACTCGACTTAGCGAAGAATCCGCCTGTTGCTGGAATAGACGGACGATACCCGGGACGATGAAGGCTAAAGGCATGAGGAGCGGCGGCGACTAGACCTGGCAGCGTTGAGCTGCAGCTGATCTACTGTCAGATGAGATTTGGCATAGCCAGTAGGCAATTATGACGACGATGCCTGGGGAGGTAAATAAATATGTTACACATGCACGACCTGGATACATGAGGAGCTCAGAAGGATGAATGGGGTTGTAGAAAAAAGCGTGCCCGAGTAGAGGGTAGGCTAATAATATAGGCAAATATACTAGTTACATGTCAGTCAGATATGAGCTCTCACGTGTGCGTTGCTTGTGCCAATAGCCATGGTCATGAATGAATGGATTGATGGATGGCATTGCCCATGAGGAGCCCTGTCAACAAGGATAGGATGATGGGGTTTTATAAATGGTGAAGAAGATAGATGCCCGGGAGATTCATGACTGAGCCGAGGTTTATGAGGGAAGACAAGGCATGTGGAAGCGAAGATGGGGTGAAGATTGAGTTGAGGTGGAGATTGAGGATTAGCGATGCGGGGATGAAACCCCTGAAAGCTTCTTGGTCGACGTCGTGAGGTGAACTTTTGCTTGAGGTTTTGAGTTGGTTGACGTTCATCTATCAGTTGTTGGTGTGATATGATGGATGTTGCAACCTATTGGATGAGATCCGATGCCAAGGAAATAAGCACCTCTGGCTGCAAGGGGTAAATGCCATAACTTCCATTGTTAACTATCATCCATCATAAGGCATGACGATGAGGGGAAAACGTCATTCTCTATGGCAACGAAGTTCTTTCTGTCTTATTAGTGAAAGTCTATGCCTCAAACACCACTTCATTCTTCTTTGTAACTGCATATTGTCCGTTCTAATGATACACACACACACACACACACATATATATATATATGTATCCAGGTCGAGATCAAACACACACACCCATTCGCTTCTTGGCAAATCCGAAGCTACCTTGGGTTATTATATGCCCATCTACGGCTTAACTTCCTTATTCGTGTTATCCCCGGCCTTTCTAATTTTCGAATAGGATTTATATCTTCATCATGCCTTAGCTCAGCCTCATTCATCTTCACTTCAACCCCGCACTTGGTAGGATAAGAGCTTATAGAGGTACACCCCTATCGGTCTTTGGCCGTGGTGTTAGACGCTTGTGAAGGCTGAACAAACACCTGCTCCTTTAGTAAATCCTAGAAAGAAACTAACTACAGCTCAGGCTGAACCGTGTTATTCGCAAAATAGACTCAAACGTGATTGTGCAATTGGCCATATTCTTTCGACCTCGGCGTTGATGCATAGCCGCTCGGCGTTGCTTGTGATACTTGGTTGGGAAAGTACTAAAGTACCTAAGGTAGGTAGGTAAAAGAAAGGTATAAGAGTATCCTTCTCTGCTGAGGCACGGTATTGGTACCTTCCACGCAAGTGAAATCTATCAAGTTTGGTAAAACTGCAGTACAAGTCATTTGTGGCGTGCCTCAACGTTAGCAAGGATCATTCATTCGTCTGCACTTTGAATTGAATCCTTAATAGCGTCATTTCGATCCACCAACTGGCAACAACGCAGCACAGCTTGCGCAGCAGCAGCCTTAATCGACGCATACGCATACACCTTCGCCAACCCAACACCTCAACCCTTGACTTATTCTATTTCTCCTTCTTAAAAACTTCCTCCATTAGGACCCAATTTCTTCATATCCATTCATACCCACCAAATTCACCGCAAGAATGGCTGCTCCTGCTGAAAAGACCACCTCTAACCTCGCCGGCAAATGGGTTCTCGTATGTTGCACTCACCCACTCACTCCCTCCCCCGCCTCAACATAAGTGAATCAATATCCTAAAAAATATTGCTGACAGCGCTTCAAAATAGAACAAGGAGCTGTCTGATAGCTCAGAGCCTATCCTCGCCCTCCAAGGCATTGGATACCTCACCCGCAAGGGAATTGGCATGGCCACCATCACTATCGACGTTAACCAGTACCAAGCCCCTCCCAAGGACCCCAACACCTCCACCGACCTCTTCACCCACATCGACATCACCCAGTCTGCCTCTGGTTTGACAAGCACCCAGGAGAACCGCTGCCTCGACTTCAATGACCGTGAGCACTCAGACTGGCTCTTCGGCAAGGTCAAGGGCCGCTCTAGGTTCGTCACCCTCGACCAGGTTGAGGACGACTTTCTCAAGCAGGGTTGGCTTGTTGAGGGTGATGGCCAGTTCGTCGAGAGTATCGCCGAGAGCATTGACAACGGCTGGATCGCTACTCAGATCTGGGGCTTTGAGGAGATCAAGGGTGAGAGGAGATATGTGAGACACGTCTTGGTGACAAAGGGCAGCGAGAGAGTCACCGCCAAGCTCATCTACAACTACCAAGGCTAGAGATAGGGTTCTCGTGAACCCTACCTGACCTAAGTATAAACGAGCGATGATTGAAATGCTGATGTCATGTTCAACGGCTCAAGGATAGATTGTTCATGATACAAATATAACTGATCGACCAATATGAGGTCGTCCTAAAACTGAATCTTTGCAGCAACTGAACTGCACAAGAGTCATGCTCACCAAAGGTGTATTACTCCCCAGATATCGCGCTATGTTGAAAGCAGCCTTGCTGCTGGGCTGGCTGTTATGAGCCGGCCGTAGTCTCCACGATGTTTAGGTCATTATTACCCCAACGCCCATCCATGCATGATGCTTAATTCTCCGTTATTTTGTTATTCTCGGCGCATGATCAGGGCACGTACCCGTAGCCCTTCTTCCTGGGGATATTCGATGCTCTCCCCACGATGCAGATCCATCCATTGTCAGCAAACCGCATGTTAAAATGTCGCTTTACTCAGGTCTACGCTTCACAAACTCCTCAAGATCCTGCACCGTCGCAACACCCAGAACAAACCTCCTCTTCTCGTCCGTAATAACAGCAAACTCCTCCTTCCATGGCCCATCAGGCACACCGCCGCGGTAGAAGTCCTCAAGCTCTTCAAGGGTGGTCTCCATGGTGATGACCTTGTACGTGCGGCCCTTGCGTTGGAAGCGTGTCATGGCGGCTGAGAGCTGATCCTCGGGCTTGACCTTGCCCAAGTCGAGGAGAGACTGCAGGTGCGGGATGGAGATGTAGCCTAACAGAGCGCGGGTGTCGGCGTCGACGATGGTAAGGTGCGTGTAGTCGCGCTCAAAGGCGGACATGAGGGCGAGGGAAATGGCATCGGAGGGGTTGAGGGAGAGGGCAGCTGGGGGGTCGAGATCTTCGACGGTGGCCTGAGATGTATTAGTTACAACTCATAAGATGACAGAAATCTCTATAGAAGTCATATGTCTATAGTCTGAGTCGCAAAGTGGTGTCATGAGCAAGGCACGAAAGAGAACTGACCCCACGATATCGAGAAGACCACTTTGTAACGAGGGGCTGTGTCGCACCCGATTTTGTGGTGGCAGCAGTAACAGTAGCCATGATATATGCAATAGCTGTTGTCTTCGGTTCGAAACAATCCAAGAGGTGCTTTGCGACTAGGTTGGAGCAGGTTGAAATGTCGGGAAGTTGAAGAGATCGCGGGGCAGATTTCTACGATAGGTACAATGAGCTACTGGAGTCACGCAAAAGGGTCTAAGATGGTGGGGCAGAGGAGGGAAAATGGGAGCCTTTTCTTTTTCTTTTTCTTTTTCTTTTTCTTTTTCTTTTTCTTTTTCTTAGTATCATGACATGGTCGGTCAGTTTATTTATGATTGAGAGAGTATTTAACACTCGCAGTGATGCTTAGAAGTACATGTATCTCATTCTCAAGTCAAATATCCTCAAGTTCTTGATCGGAGATCTAAATTAGATGATATTAACATAACCGGGTTTCTGCTTCACTTATTATATCATCCCACAAATAAATCCTACACCGGATTTTAGCAATACCCACTACGCCGGGAACAAGCCCCCATCTGCAGCCTATGGATCTTTCTGCTAGGGAGCTTCTTAACTCAATTAGTGTCCCAAGTAAAGATCTCGTCTATGTACCTAGATATAAAAATGTCGTTTATAAGTGCAACCAGTAACTAAAAAGATGAGAAATGTCGTATTGGCAAGGCAAGTAAGTGCCCTATACCTAGGTAGTTATGATATATGAAGAACCGTAAGGTACCTACCAACCGCAGGTGGGATAAGCGTGATGTCACCATCCGCTCAAATACGTCTGCCATGAGCGTCATCCTCTTCCCGTCCCTTTGGAAGTCGCATGCACCACCTTAACTCCGTATGTACTGTAAGATAGGTACTATGAGGTAGGTGGATAACCTTAAGGCAAGGCCACGCATGTGCTACGCCGATCTACTTGGATAGTTCCTGGTTTCTTTCCCTCATCTTGTCCTGCAACATCTCTTTTCTTTCTGTCAAGGCCTCGAGGCAGTCTATCCGTTGGAACTGGAACGTCAGTAAGCCTTCTTTCAATCGAAGCATCTGTCTTTCCCGTGTCACACCCCATCGATAGCAGCCCAAGTCGGACAGATCATCTCCGTTGTGTCTCTTCTTGCGGCATTTCTTTCACTTCTCTACCTCTTTTTCATTTTAATTAGATCTCTACAAGACACTCTTACCTAGAGCGGCCAATTGGCCAGCTCCACTCTCAACTTACACGCGCCCTCACTAACATACTAGTAGAATCATCATCACCTGCATCGGACACTGCAATGTCCCCGTTGCACCCGTCCGAGGACGCCCTTCAAGGCGGCATCTACAGCCCCCTCTCAGTAGCAACACGCACTCCTTATGAAGCTCGCCCCGAGCTCTTTCCCGCTCGATCTTCCGTCGTCGAAGATGCAAAGGGCAAAGCCAAGCAGCTGAGTGCTGAGGCAACGGCCGAGTTCGAAAAAGCGAGCGCAAAAGCTCAGGCCAAGGCCGGAAAGATTGAGCTGTATTCGGGTAAATACTATGCCGCCTGTACCTTCGGCGGTTTGATGGCTTGTGTAAGTGTCCTAATTAGCACTCAGATGTGAACACCCCATCGTCCACCACCATCCATCGATCAAATATCTGTACTGACCTCATCTAGGGCCTCACTCACGCTGCTGTAACTCCCTTGGATCTTGTAAAGACCCGTCGACAAGTTGACTCGAAGCTATACACGAGTAATTTCCAGGCCTGGGGCAAGATTTACCGCGCTGAGGGTGTTCGGGGTATCTTTACCGGATGGAGTCCCACCCTCTTTGGCTACTCTGCCCAGGGAGCCTTCAAGTACGGCTGGTATGAATACTTCAAGAAGACGTACTCTGATATGGCCGGCCCTGAGGCCGCATATAAGTACAAGACTGGTCTGTATCTCGCCGCCTCTGCCTCAGCTGAGTTTCTTGCCGACATCGCCCTCTGCCCCTTTGAAGCTCTCAAGGTCCGTATGCAAGGCTCGATCCCCAACCCATACACTGGAACAGTTCAGGGCATCAGCGCCATCAAAGGCAAGGAGGGCGTCGCTGGCCTCTACAAGGGTTTGTATCCACTCTGGGGTCGTCAAATTCCCTACACAATGATGAAGTTTGCCTCGTTTGAAACCATTGTCGAGATGATCTATGACCGCTTGCCCGGCCAGAAGAACGATTACGGCAAGGCTGCTCAGACCGGTGTCTCATTCACCGCTGGCTACCTGGCTGGTATCCTGTGTGCCATCGTCTCTCACCCCGCCGATGTCATGGTCAGCAAGTTGAACTCAAACCGTCAACCCGGAGAAGGTTTCGGTAGTGCCACGAGCAGGATATACAAGGACATTGGTTTCAGCGGTCTTTGGAATGGCCTCCCTGTACGAATTGTCATGATCGGTACTCTCACTGGACTTCAGTGGATGATCTATGTAAGCGCGTCATACACAATCTCAATGGCGACGAGGTCTACTTTCCGAGTTGTCTGCTAACGCAATGGATAGGACTACTTCAAGATCTTCATGGGTCTTCCAACCACTGGGGGCGGTCCACCTCCGACCAAGAAGGAGGAATAGATCGAATCCGCTCCCCTCGGAAAATTGCGTGCATTGTGCTCTGAGTAGCCTGTGCTGTAGTTTATCAGGCGACTTTTTGGTGTTTGTATGGTTTTCTTGTTTGTCTCTGGTAGGTTGGAAGTAGGATTAGTGTAGTCCAATGAAACAAACTATTTCCTATCAAAAAGTCAGGTCTTAAACATATACAATACGCTCTGTGAGAGGTATATCACCGGGACAGTCGGGTCTATTCGTCCTGTAGAACACCCAGCTTATCTATCACCGGTCATCCCAGTCTGGACATGACTTGGGCCTGCAGTAGCCATACTGCAGGAGATATGAGATGCAACGCTTCGCCCTATCAAAGAGAAGAGGTTATCTTCCCTCATACTTGTTTCTTGCATGGGTGATCGGGCGGGAATCTGGAAGCCTGCTGCAAAGAAAATCGACCTGGGAGGTGACTTGAGCTGCCAGAGAAAAAAGCTTGCGCCTTATTTTTGCATCACGAGCTGGATGCATGTGGAAAGCTAACAGTGGTGCTTACATCTGTGATCCGTAAGACAAACCCCAGAGCATACCTAGGTAGGTAGGTGGTGACAAATGACGGTCTCGCTTAGATACCGGATCATCACCTCCAGCACTCAATTTCCAAGATGGCAAAGGCCGATGGAAATTCGAATTCCAAATCTACCTACCTGAATTGCGAGGTCAATGAACAACCACGCGCTTGGCATTTGGTACGTCAGACTAGGTAGCTGAGTTAGTGACGACTTATTTCCATCTCAGCTGTGATAAGTCCATCGACTGTCCTTGGTGTGAGGTGCTGTGAAAACATATCTTGCCTTCCAGCCTAGGTATCTAGGCACGTACCTAGGCAGGCAGCTCCAAAACGGACATGTCCAATGCCGTCATGGTGCATGAGGTCGGGTGGGCACCGCGGGGAACGGCGCGGTTTGGTTTGCCTGCGTTGATGCAATGCGATGCGCGGCTGGTTGCGAACCTACAGTATCTGTACAGAGCTAGTGCGACCGGCATTTGTTCTAGAACACTGCTCCCTTTGTCCAAGATGGGTTTTGGGTAGTATCATCACTAACACAAGCGCGGCAAAAAGTTCGCCGATAACCCCTAGCAAGCTACCTCTAACAAATATGATTGTCAACGTATCATGGCACAACTGATTTCAGTCGCAGACATGGCCGTCGAAGGATATACACACATGGTAACTTCTCGGAACCCGATGTAGATGGGAAGCCGAGATGTATGGTAAGCCGCACCAACACTGCAGTGAGCGAATATACCAAAGCATTGTCAGAACAATTTTGAGAGTCGGCCAGCAATAGTTCCGGGACCGAAGCACGTGAGGAGACCGCTGTCCACAAACAGCTAGGTACTGACCTGGCTACCTACCTAGGTAACCAATATGCAACTGATCAAGCTGTCGTGGACACCTGAACAGGATGAATGTGATCAAGAGACCATATGTTGTCTTGGTTGTTTTTCTTTTCTCAGCATTCAATGCACAAGAACGCATATCAACAATAACGGACCGACTGGGTGGCGATCAGGATGGGAGGGATCTCAAACTGATAGGATACCGTCACCGCGGTTGTGAACGAGGGGTCCACTGATTGGTGACAGTTGAGTTGCGAAGTGGGTATGGGGGATGTGAGGTGCCGCATGGCAACCCCACATTCCCGAGTCTAACTAATGCTTCGAATGAGGGGTCGTTGTCATTGGTTTGGCTTGGTGAACATCGTGTTGGATTACGGATACAATCACGACAGCGGCCAGCGGGTGTATGATATGACGAAGCTCGACGGCTGTAGCCACAGCCCATGTTATCTCACTTGATTCTGAAGCTCTTTAAGTGAATGGCCAAGGGTGATGTGGTAAAAGTAGGGAGCTGCTAACTTGTCAGCCAGCTTCCATATTGGTTGACATTTAGCAATGCCAAGGAGAAGGAGCAGGGGTTTATCGGGGGAGTATTCCACTCACTTTTTGCTCTCTGGGATGGCGGATAGGAAGCCGCTGTAATCAAGACTCTAAAATAGGAGAGCATATTACCATGAATGATGCTACTTTTTTCTGGGGGGGGGGGGGATCGCATCAATGTAGCTATTTCCACCAAATGGGACAGCTGTGCTCACAACCTGGGTCGAAAGCTAGGCATGATATGTATCTATTTCGATGGGGGGATCGCGGTCTACGGTAGTCCAGCCCACCCCAGGAACAAGACAGACATATCGACATGGCGTCGAACTTGGGGGGCAGGCCAGGGTCATTTCGATGAGATGAATGTTGCCTTTTTGTCAGCGTCATTATAGGGTCTAAGAAATCTATCCGACTTGGCGGTGGTTGATCCGTCTCGGCGTCCGGTTGTGGCAGAGTGCTGGATGCGCGACCAAGTCCCTGTCAAGCTCCAAGGAAGGTCCTGACGCGTGCTCGGCTAAAAGTGATTCCCAAAAGAACAACCACGATCTCACCGCACAAATGGGTTCTCAAATTATCGCCTTGAGCCGGGGGTATGTAGCCGTTCGTTATTTACCGCACATACAGAAACAAACTGGAACAGTGCATGTCAGGGTTAACGATGACATGCTGGCTCGCGAGTTGGTATGCCCCCTCTGGAGTTAGAATTGTTCGTCGGTTGCGGTCAAGGGTAGCTGATACTGTTTTCATACTTATGCCGTTGATGTCGAGTTGCAGAGTTCTCGAACCTCAAAACCGTTGGGGTATAAGTTAGTGTAAGACGTACCAGACACATGTGCGAGGGGTTTTCGGTCACCATTGCTGGTGTGGCTGTTTAGATGGTCACTATCGATACCAAATTAGTTGAAGACGAAGAATTTTCGCTTTCACTGTTATCGTGGAAGTAGTTAATTTGCTGAACTCAAGGCAGGTCAGTATCATTTGCATCGGTCTTGCCGTTAACAGTTTTGAAAGATTGGACGGGTGAAATGCAGGAGCCAAGGTAGGTGCTCCTCCAATGGAACCTTACCTGCCTCATGAATTCCATCTCTATCAACACTCTGTCCTCGGGTTTTCGTTGACACGGAGCGCACTTGGCCCCGTAAACTACCTACCTACTAAGTTAAGGAATTGTCCTCAGTGTTCATAGGATGAATACTCAGCAGTTCATCGCTCCAAAACATCAACCCGATGCTTGTTCCAAGCCCCATACCCATGCCGATACTACATTTTACAGTACATGTAGCCCTGGGTGCATTTGGCTCAATCGTAACAGCCAATGGATCCTGGCCATGGGGCCACCGTCTGGCCGCTCTGGCGTCAATCAACCGTCCACACCACGTTTAATCTTGCGCCAGGCTTCGTACCCCAGTAACCTGCCAGGACCCTCCTTGACGATGATGTCGGTTGTCAACATCGTTCATGGTAGTCGATGCCTGTGGATGTCATTTTTATGTGATCAGATACTCTTGGCAGAGGCAAGCTGCCACTTGTCAGACAGACGGAACAGAAAGCAGCTCGCTACCTCGTGATCTAACAGGGAGAGGAGTTCAGCTCTTGCCCTCCGTTTCTGGTTCTGGGGTGGCAGTTTCTGGGGGATCCACAAGAGAGGCACCATCATGAGAGCCTAGTGAGTTGGAGGGGGGCCATTGGGGGCTTTGGTGGTCTAGGCAAACTGGGGTTGCGCGACCTGGAGCCCTTTTCGTAGCTTGATGCAGGAGAGCCAAGTTCGAGTCGAGTTGAGTCGAGACGTCTGCATTTCCGGCTATTGGATGTTGTTGCAGGTAATCGATTGATCCAATCGAGTGGGGAGATGGTAACCATTATTGCCAATGTTGTTGAAATTGTACGCCAAAGAGGAAATATCTGGACTGGCTTTGTCAACGGGTATTGTACGTACCTATGATCGATTTGTTTGTGCCGATCGTGGAATATCCCATCATGACTTGTTCTGCAACGTACTGTACTCCGTACAGTTTATGTTTTCCATGATCCAGGGCCCATGGAACTCACAGGCTCACAGCACCTACTGTACCATGTTGGGGCACGGCACCATCCAACCACAAGGTCACTGATCCATCCTTCTCCGGCCTTCTTCTTCTCCTCCCTAAACCTGGACCCGTCGCTTCTCCCCGGACTCGACCTCTACTGTACTAGGATATCCTCCCGCCACCCTCATCCTTACCTAGCCTGACTGCACCTGTAGTCTTTCTACAGTTGGTAGTTAGCTCTCCTGCCTATCTAGTACTCTTCCCATTCTACCATTTTGGCGACTTGACACCTCTCTTTTACATCTCAAGCCGCCCGTGAAATCATTCTTTGGTCACGAGCTTATCTCCAGCCAAGATCATCGACTACTCCGGTTCGGCTTTTAACTAGATCAGCAGAGTAGTTCCGTCCGGCGCTATCGCATCCACGCCACATCTCCGCGCCTCGCTTTCCCCAGCCCAGGGCGCCAGTATCAGCGCCATATTCTATTCATCGCTCACGACTCGGCAACTCTAAAGCCGACTGGGCTTGCGATTTCTCAACCTTTTCCCGCCTTGTGCGATTCTTGTGGTACACTCTGGCAATACGAAGCCATCCGCGCATGGTCCCTTGTTTCAATTGCGACTGTCATCGTTGAGGTGCTGCTGCTGCGCAGCTATTGCGTTGCGTTGCGTTGCGTTGCGTTGCGTTGCGTTGCGGGTCGGCCGCTTGATAGCGACTCTTGATCGGCTCACCCATCTACGGCCTTCCTGCCAAATTGCTTGCTCCCCCTGACGACATCACGATATCGTCATGGCCGGGTTTTTCAACAAGATAAAGGGTTCTGGCACTGTATGTCTTGGACTCGTTCCTCCGCCCATTCCTGCATTGGACTGTCCCAGTTCTCTTTCGCTTCGAGTTGCGCCAAGGTTACTTCTCATGACTGACAAAATGCCTCTCGCTTTCTATTCATAGGCCACGACTACTACACCCAACAAACAAGATGCTGTCGCGAAGAAGAAAGAGGAGCCTGTGCTCGACCTGACGCCGCTCGAAAAGATGCTCCAAAATGCTGGTCCCCTTCGAGACGACGGTACCGATCGCTTCTTCGGCCTCGAGAATGTACGTCGAGCCCTACCTACCTATACCCACCGCAAACCTTCTCACCTTTCTATCACCGTCAATACATTGTCATCGCGAGAAACTAGGCTAACTTGAAACCAGTTTGGAAATACATGGTACGAAGCGTGTTAACCATCACTTGACCGAGCTATTATGCTGACCTTTGGTACAGTTACTGTAACTCGATTGTCCAGGCTCTTTTCTACTCCGAGTCGTTTCGAAATAATGTCGTCAATTATCCCCCAACCTCGCTCTCGGAGACAAATGGCAGTCGACCCAAGGTTCCCATCACCATCAGACCTCCGCCCGCTGACCCCGTCGAGAACTTGCCGAAGCAGAAAGGTCTGAGCACGTCCCAAGTGATCAAGCAACGACAAGCCATGAACCAACAGTTACCTGGGCAGGTCGGTATTCGACCAGAGGACAAGCCTGATACACCCGAATACAAAAAGAAACAAGCCATGATCAAAGGACCTATACTAGAGCTGGCACGAGAAAACGCCACTTCCTATGGCATGAGCGAATGCACATTTACTGGGCTCAAGGATATCTTTCTGGCACTGCTTGAAAGCAACACCCATACAGGGGTTCTCAGTCCACAGCGATTCCTCGAGATATTCAAGCGCGACAACGAGATGTTCCGGAATTCAATGCACCAAGACGCTCATGAGTTCTACGGTTTAGTGTTGAATGATGTCATTAACAGCGTTGAGAGCACGGCTCGCCAGATGCAGTTGCAAGCGCCATCTGACGGTCTTGATGGGCTGGCAACTTCGGTAGGACACGCTCTTGGATCGGCCATGGTGAACCATGTAGCCGGGTCAAACCCCCCAGCAACAGGATGGGTTCATGACATTTTCGAAGGTGTTCTCACATCAGAAACCAAGTGTTTGACTTGCGAGACTGCTTCTCAGCGTGACGAGACATTTCTTGATTTGTCCATCGACTTGGAGGAGCATTCATCCGTGACATCTTGCTTGCGGAAATTTTCAGCCGAGGAGATGCTATGTGAGAGAAACAAGTTTCACTGCGACCACTGTGGTGGCCTCCAGGAGGCTGAAAAGAGAATGAAGGTGAAGCGATTACCCAAAATTCTAACCCTCCACTTAAAACGATTCAAGTATACCGAAGACTACAGCCGTTTGCAAAAACTCTTCCACAGAGTTGTATATCCCTACCATCTGCGAATGTTCAACACGACAGACAATGCCGAGGATCCGGATCGACTCTATGAGCTCTATGCAGTGGTGGTTCATATTGGCGGTAATGCCTACCATGGCCACTACGTGTCCATCATCAAGGTCCCAGGTCGAGGATGGATTTTGTTTGACGATGAGATGGTTGAGCCGGTGGACAAGAACTTTGTCCGCAACTTCTTCGGAGATAAGCCCGGAATGGCTACTGCATACGTTCTGTTCTACCAGGAAACGACGTTCGAAAAGGTGCGGGAAGAGCAGGAGAAGGAGGGCATGGAGGAGGTGAAACTCGCAAGCGAAGCGGCCAATCTTGCCCAGGAGAACGGAGATAAGTCTGACACAGTACCGCTCAGACGACAAGCGACGCAGCCCATGTCACCCCTTAACCATCATGAATCGATGGCAAATCTTGCCCATGCCAGCACAGCGCCAGCCATGCCTTCAGCTCCTCAACCAGATCCTTCGCCCCCAGCAGCAGCAGCCTCTAATGGGCTGAATCGCATCACTACACAGAAAGAAGAAATCAAGTCAAAAGAGGACAAGAAACGAGAGAAGAAGGAGCGCGAGGCTGCTGAGAAGGCCGAGAAACTCGCAGAAAAGGAGAGAGAGAAGCAGGCCAAAGTTGACGAAAAGAGACGAAGAGAAGACCATTACAAAGCGATACAGGCACGACGAAATGAGAACGATGAATTAGCCAGAGTTCTCGAGGCCAGCAAGAAGTCAGCGGCACAAGAGGAGGAAGTGAGAAAGAAGGAGAATGGGACACCTCAAAGCAATGGAATTCTCGACCGGACCAAACGGGGCAGTAAGTCGATGTCGAGGAAGAGTTTTTCGCTCTTCCACAAGGACAAATCAGGTGGACAACCCCCTGAGACCCCCAACGGTGATACAAACGACAAACACGAGAAGCTCAAGGATCGGCTCAGCTTCAGCCTGGGTCGCAAAAAGAGCACAAATTTGCTTTCATAACCTTATCACGACCACCCATTCACATACTTATAGCGTTTACATATGAAGGGAGAGGTGATTCCGATTTATCATGTCATTGTGGTCTTTGGGGTATTGGCGGATAGCAAGATACCCATGCACTTTGAATGAAGCTGTCATTACATGAAACAAAGGCGCAACGAGACAAAGCGTCTTTGGAAAAGGCACTTGGTATTCGCATCTTTTGGGGCAATTTTCTTACCCCAAACAGTCTCTTGTTTCAAAAGGTCAAGATTGTCATAGCCTTGCATCTGGTACAAAAGCGCCTAATTATAGGGGCACGAAGCAAAAGACGGAGTACGAGGGCAGAGGACAAGAGGGCAAGCTTGTTTATTACAGTTCAGGAGATCTTGCTTGCTCGGTTTTGGGCGAGCGCCAACGAATAGAGGCTCAGGCATGATGGTTGTACAATACATACATAGGTAGTTGGAAGCCCGAGTTGGCTTAGACATACAGGCCTTTACGCGTCTAGCTAGTTGGGTATACTTTGAATAAGACAAGCCGCCTAGGAAATGGATTTGAGGAGACAGATAATGTCTTCAACTTGATGTGAATGTAATATTATTTGCGATACTGTATCTGGAGAGGATATCTCCTCTCCTCTCATTCATCCTGTCTCGTTCCAGATCGTATTCATTTCAAGTAGTAGGGCTCCCACGCATGGTTTCCCGGGATTCATATCAACAACAAAAACTCCAGTTCCAAGATTGCCCGGACTCCATTGATGCCTAGAAAAGTCTAGCGCGTCCTCTTTTATAACTGCGCCGTGTATGTGTGGCGTCTCGAATCAACCAAGTATGAGCTCGTAAAGGATAATGACGGAATTGACAAAGATCAGTGGCACTGTGATTATGTTAGTCCCTCGTGTCGTAAGCAGCGCAGGGGTATCGCATTGTGATCGCGCCGTGTGGTCGGGGACGTTCAACATACTCCTCATGATGGTTCGAACGCTCGCGATGAGATTGATGATCTTGGCCTTGACACTGGCATCAGGACCAGCGCCGAATGCAGGGTCATATGATGCGGGAGAGAGGTTGACTGATAAATAGTGTCAGATAGAAAATACGGAGACAAAAGCTGGACTGGTGAGGAATTCGTACTGCGAGCGAGAAAACGATCTTCGGAAAGGACAGCGACGGCATTGATGAGGAGGATACAAACTGAGAGCGAAATTAATTAGTAGAGGCGCTTATAGAAGAAAAATATAAGGAGTTTAATTTTACCATATAGAAAACTTCCAAAGAACCACATTTTGGGCGACGGCGCTGAGGATTAAAGGGAGGAGATGGATGGCTGATTGATTGAGAGTTGGCGATGATGTGTAACTATCTCGACTAGCAACTGGATCCAATGATGGATGGTAGGTACTAACTTACTAAGGTAGTGCCTACAGGTAGGTAGCTTAGGTACGTATCTTTTGCCATGGTGGCTTGAACAACCCGCCTCCACGGTACTCTGTACAGTACAAGACAAGGCAGGCCTGAGGAGAGCTGGGGAAGGGCCTACTGATATGGAGGTCACATAGGGATATGTGTGTATTCTTCAGAAGCTAACTAGGGCTGCAGGATCAGGCTAACCAAGGGATATGTATAGGCCTCAGGCCACCATATTCAATACTGCCCCTTAGCCTAACTACTATAGTAAAATAAAGCTATCTATAAGTATAAATACAGCCCTTTTTAGTCCTTCCTTATATTTTCCTTATTTAATCTAATTTTATTAGTACCCTCTATGCATTTAGATTTCCTCTAGGATCTTTAGGTTCAGCTATTAGACAAATTCCTTATAATTCTAAGTTATTAATAATTTAGTTAATCTATCTATAATTATCTTAGTAATTCTAATATATTGCAAATTAAAATAGCCTATCTTAGTATATTAAATAATTTATTTATACTAAATATTAATATAATAAGTTCTTGCCTAATTATACTTATTTAATATAATCTCTCTAGTATTTTATAAGTCTATATAAAGCAATATTAGTATTTTTTATAATATCTTTAC
>JAWDHB010000322.1:0-32660 GCA_033439405.1 Fusarium sp. NFCCI 5145
TTTACTAATTCTTTTATTTTTTTTAATATATTTAAAAAGTCTTTAAATAATATATTAAGCTTTTACTTATTAATTAACTTCTCCAATTATAATTAAATTCCTTTTACTAACTTAAATTATAGCTATACTATTATAATACTAGCTATTTATTTATAAAAAACAATAAGGTCCGCCTTTCTATTATTATTTACATTAGCAAGGCGGATTATGTTTCCTTCGACTTTAAGAGATTTCCAGTCGGGGTTAATCTCTCCAATGCTCGTCCAGTCTTTAGGCTTGCCATCATTGATCCAAGATCGCATTATCCCATCGCTATTAGCTACCACGTAATCCGCAATACTATCGCCATTGAGGTCTGCGAGCATCACCTTCTCACGGCTGCCCTTCTCGACAGGCCCACAGATAGTGCCTACAGACTCCCAGGTGCGGAATCCCTTAAACACAGTGCCCTGCTTCTTCCAGATCTAGCCCTCAATCTCTTCCCTTATCCCGCCACTGCCTCCACCAACACTCAGGCCTACGCCTGGGGTTCCTTTGGCGTCCCCAGGACTAGACCTTTAAGCCAGCCACGCCTATCAGCTTCCAGAATAGCCCCTAACCAAGCGTTAGCTATCTTCTCGTAGCCACTGTCATTTGATTGTTTCCTGTCCTAGAGATTAGCTGCAGTAATATTAACAGGGACTTCAAGGATATACTTGCTAGCCTTTTATCTCTCTTAGATAATAGAAATAACCTTTAGGTTAAACCGATCAGTATTCTGCTGCATCTTAGGCTTGTTTGCCTATATAACTAGGGCAACCAGGACGGCGGCGTCGGCAGTATTGGCAAGGAGGCCGTTAAGATCCTCTTTAAGATCTATGTTGCTGGTACCAGCGTGCATAAGAACTATATTAGGACGCGCTGCAATGGACTGCTTCCAGTACTCATTGATCTGTGCGAGAACCCGTCCACTGTGGCCCTCTTGGTCGTTTTCTGCCATACCAGTTGGATGGTTCTTCTGGCTGCCAACCATGTCAACCGAGGGACCTCGACCGATGAGCTCTTCACGAAGCCGGTTGCGGTCGGTCCTTGGATCCATTTCCCTTTGTGATGGAGTCTCCAAGGGGCATTATACGGAGAGTAGGTAGCGCTGAGGCCAGTGGTATTATAAATGCCATGAGCACCATTGCCAACGCAATAGCGCCCCGACGTGTGGAACATGCCGTATTGAATAAATTGTATGTCAAGAAAATGAAGAATGAATATTTGCAATAAGATTTAGGAGTTGTTTGTAGAAAGAAAAGAAATATTTGATTGATGATGATGCTGAACGGCTTTTTGCGGATTTCCCCAAGGATTATATGCCTGGCAGCCTCTCCTAGGTTTAGACTGTAGAGCTGCTGAAGGTAGGTAGTCGAATTTGCCTTGACAACTGCTGCGGTCCCCAAAAGACAAAACCCTTGAAGATACCTTCATCTCTTCATGACGTTCCTTTCTTGTTGGTTGTGAAGAGTTGTTGGTTCCAGGATATTAGGGTAGCATCTCGTCTAGCAGATCATCGAGCAGCAATTTAGCAACTTGTCGGTTCTTCCCCCATGGAAAGGCTTCTCGGAGAGTCATTTTTCTATGCATGGTAATTCTATTGTTCTCATGCTTCCTTAGTTGTCTATCTTGTTGTGTTGTGTTATGTCGGGTAGGTCGGTTGCGTTTGATTGATATGTTGGCTCTGTCCTGTAGGATGAATAGCAACCGTCACGAGGATTCAGGGACCAGGTACAGACCACCCTTTCTGGGTCCACATACAGTGTTGGAGGAGCTCGGCTTGCTGTGCCTGTGTGGCCATGTATTTGCTGCTATCCCAGGACAAGAGCGAAAGGATCCATTCCTAGGAATGCCACAGCTCGTGATATCAGATAAAGACATAGATGGCTGCAAGTAGATCATGTAGCACTGATGAGGGATGGTGCTGCACTATAAGTAGACGTCCTCAATCCCGTTGTAAATCTTGTTATTGAGATGACAATTCATTCACTGCCTAGGCGAGAAGAAACCACTCGATTACCCTGACGACATAGTATAGATGGGTCAAAATGTAGTTAAGGTTAAAATAGAGTAGCCCGCAGAATAGGCGCCGCTGACTAAATGTCTGTGCGTGTAGATCTTTTTCCCATATGCTGTATCTCTGTAGTTGATTCTGTCTGCCTTGTTGGCCCATGTTATGTTGTTGGTTCTAACATCAAAGATACGATGCCTGACAAGAACTGTTGGCTCGGGCATTCATCGTAGCAATATGCAACTTCTTGGGCAATCCAATCCTTCGGGAAACCTCATTTAGGTCGCTTAGAAAGATTGGTTGCACCGGAGATGCAAGCAGCTTATAGATAAAATAACCGTTGGTCTTAATTTACAGCCCCCAACGTTGAGTCTCTGACGCATGTTGGTCGGAATCAACCAACACATGATGTTAATAAAATTGCGATATGACAGGATTCTATCCAAAACCCTGCCGCTAACCACGTTACCTAGCGTAAAGGCCGTAGACAGCATCTCTCGGTTGCAAAAGAAAAGTAGCAGTGAGTGTCCAAGATAGATCAGCCAGCATACACGGGGCCCTCCAACTAAACCATTAAAACGATGGCATGGAAGCTCTTCCAGAGTCATAAGCAACACCAACCTCTGTTCCTCTTTGTTCTCTTATTTCTTCATTATACAGAAATATCCTGGATTCTATTCTTCTTACTCCATACAAGATGGAGCAAAGATCTCAATCGTCGTGGAGGTTGCTCTTCACTTACCTTTCTGCCGCATTCGCTTCTCTTGCCTTTCTTGTAATTTATGCTGGGGCATGGAAGAGCCTTGACTTGAGCCTAAACACCAGTATCATCAAGGAGCGCCATCTCCATGATAATATGGCTGTCAACCTGACCAAGCGGGCATCCCAAGATTGTGACAAAGCGATTGAGGAGGGGAGAAAGCTCCGTTGGCTGATGGGCATGTCCCAAGAAGAAGCTAGGCAGGCCAACAAAGCAGATTTTCTAGAATCCCCCGATTACCTGCAGCCCTGGGATTAGAGGATATTGAGGGCTGGGTGACTGAAGCAGAAGACAACAAAGCCCCGTATCTCCAGGGATATCTCGACACAGCATTCTCTGGCCTAGAGTTCAACGAGAAACTTCACAACGAAGCCTGGCTAAACAAACGTGAAGGCCAAATATTCGATAATGCACTCGATCCCGATATTGGCGACTTTAAATTGAGCTGGGTGAGTGTCCGTAGCTTGATCAATGAACAGTGCTAATTCCTGAGAGGACTTTTAGCCATCAGGAGCATACTTTTATCCCTCCTTCATCTTGGATTCTGGTGTCCTGATCGGTGATAATGCCTTGTCTGCCAGACTTGCCTGTTGAAGGCGTGAAAAGGGGGGAAATACCCAAATCCTCCAAATCTGGGATGTTTTTGCGAACGGCCGCCTTGACTGGCTAACAGTGCCACGATCCAGGATTTCGTTGATCCCAAGCAATTTTACTAACCTCAAAATACCTTACGGTGGAGCGAAGTGGCATGGATGCAATGGGTGAGTCGGCTTCAGATATCCTATTACTACTTATACTATACTATCCCTTCCCTCGAGGTAAACGCTAATTCCTTAACTTGTGTCATCGCAGACAAAAGCGTGCCAAGTACAACCCGAACTTATCGGCACAATTAAGTATATCTTTTAGGCCCAAATCACGAATCGTTCGACTCTTGGGATTTTATTTGGGGCGTTGTACAAGCGCGCTGGCCGGGATGTTACTATAGGTAAATCGGACGACCGCATCACGCTTGATGTGATAGTAGAGAAGGATAAAGAGGCTTTCCGAGCTTTTCTGGGCAGTTCTCATGGAAGTATGATGTCTTATCTCCTCCTGAACCACAAGGAGAAACTGGGTATCAAAACCATCAACAAGGTGGATATCTTCGTTCCCAATATCCCATGGCCAGTCACGGATCCAGCGTCTCCGACCTCGCAGAAAATGCCAAGATTTCTTGCGTATTGTATGTTACCAGCGTTGTGTAGTGTAGTATGGCAGCTTCCTTGTTTCAAATTCTGTATTTAGACCAAGTTAGTTAACAGTATGTTCGTTTATATCAGGAACCTTGTCTCAGCTAGTTGGCGAGCCTCTTCAGGCGGCAGGAAACTCTCCCAGGCGAAAAGGTAGAAGTGGACAATTTTGGGTTTATGCACTCCAGACACCATGCCCAACAGATGCAGCCTCCGTTTATCCCAGAAGGCGAAGCCGAGCGGACGAAAACAATCGAAGTTGACACCAGTAATGGGAGACCCAGTGTAGAAGTCATAGCTTCTCAAGCTCGCATACAAGTCAAAGGAACGTGCCGCCAGTCAAAAGCGTCTTCAGTCTGGCCCCATAGAGACGCCTCGTCTGTCATTAGATGTATGATTGGAACCGCACCTTCTGGTATTGTTGGGCTCTTGCGCAACCACTGGAACTCTCCGCTCTTGCGAAAGGCTTTGACTGTCAGTATGCGATTTGCGCGCTTTGGGGGTGCCGTTATCCATCGGTTCTGTGCTGAGGGTGAGCGCGACGGTGCCGGGGCTCGGGGCAGTCGATAGAAGACATCTTTCTTAGGTTCTCGGCGGGTTGCCAAGTACCACATGGCTGTTTGACTGGTTCTGTCTCGATGATTAGGCTATCAGGCTCGTGGAATACGTCGACTGAACCCATCGTACACAGCGTAGACATGTCACCATCGGACCAGCCGATTGTCTCTGTCTTATTGGCAACCAGACATTTGACGTCGCCGACTATTTGTATGATCCACATTGCTCGCACAACTCGCATTTCTTCCACCCAAGTGGGCTGCCCGCTATCGACGGTAGAAGCAGGCTTGCCGGCAAATTCGCCCTCCCAGGGGTCGACCCATTCGTCATTGGGACCATAGCCATGTGTGTGATGAGGTTCAGGATTGAGAGCATGCAATGGCCTGAAACTTAGGTCTCTCAACCGTGCTAGACAAAGTACTAGGTATTATTGCGATAGAGCCGAGATATGGTGAGCTGTTGCAACGACGGATCTGAGGACTGTTGACTCGACCAGCGTTGATAGGGGTTCTGGGCCAAGAGTCTTGAGAACTGCCTGGGGAGGCAGAAGGCGAGGAATCATGCCCCTCATAAACCTTAATCGGAATTCTTCCAAGTCTTCGAAAGGGAGCATCCCGGAGCGTGCAAGTATCCCTCCTCTAATAAGCTCTCTGATCTTGAGTGGTGTTATCAAACTTGCCCCGGAAAGTATGCCTTCGGTGATGGAAGGACAATCGCTATTAAAGAAGCGCCAAACCTTGGGCGATGCTCTCAACAAGTTCCATAGCGAGTCAAGGCTCGGAAGGTTATTGATGATTGGAAGCAGTATATCCGGTGGCAGCAGCTCCAGCGAGGCCGCCTCAGATCGGGCGTCTGTACTCTGTTGAACGAAACTCATGACTGTCTTTTTGGGGCCGAGAATTTCGTATGCGCGCGACTTAAATATTTCCATGCAACTCCATGCCCCTGTGTCGGTTCTGTCTTGTTGGTTGTTGGTACCTAGATCAGTGCAACTTCGAGGCATCTCCACAACTTGGTATCCCTCAGCTATCTATAAGTCGAGTCTAAGACGTCAACGTCCATAAAATTAGACATCGATCGACCATCAGGTAGAATAGGCTTTGTGAGGGTAGGATTACAGTGTAACAATATGCTTGGTCGCTTCTAGGATAAAAAATCAGACGTTGGTCGTTGGTCATTCGTTTTAAGCGCTGATCTCCCTCTCTGTTCCCTAAAACGTCCTCTGCTCGCTTAAATAATTCTCCTCTCTTTAAGCAAACATGCTTGGCTTTGCATCTGGAAACATCCATATTAATATAATAATTACCTTTATAAGTAGCATTTCTTAAAATACTACTTTCTAAGGACTTCCGTTTTAGTATTTTCGCCTTTATATATATTATGCTATATTTAATAAAGCTACTTAAAGTAATTAGTTATAAATATTTTTATTTCCATTACTTAAATTTTAATATTAGCTTTAAGTAAAGCTAGTGCTTTGGTATAGTTCTGGTTGATAGCCAGCAATATTAGCTCATTACTCAGCACCATAAGCTCCAGTCCTATAGCTTCAGCGTGTTCCTGAGAATTACGACATGCTTTCTTTGCTCTTGAATAGTAATCGTGAGCGAGGTAGTTGATGCCCAAGAGCTGGTACAGGCGCCCAATATTGTAGTATGCCTCCGCCTTATTCATACTTGTTCCTCCTGT
The DNA here is from genome assembly GCA_033439405.1 of Fusarium sp. NFCCI 5145. NCBI lineage: Eukaryota > Fungi > Ascomycota > Sordariomycetes > Hypocreales > Nectriaceae > Fusarium > Fusarium sp. NFCCI 5145. The sequence continues at coordinate 6,272 of JAWDHB010000322.1, forward strand.
AGATCCTGGGTGGCCCAGCTCAGCATACCGCGACAAGTATGCCTGTCCTTGAAGGAGTAGGTATTGGCGGTTGGTAGATTGCCGCTTGAGGCCATAGTGAACATATGCCAGTCCTAGGCTCAGATTTACCATGGGATTCTCTGGGTCCAGAGCAAGAGATCGCAAAAAGTAGCCTATCAAAAACAGTCAGCACAGTCACGAAGGATGAAAAGGCTCTGGTACCTAAGGCGTATGTGTAGCTAGTCGACGTAAACAAAATATGACCGTAGAGCATAAGTACGCAAGCATCTAGCGGCGGTTCTCTGAATTCTTGTATTTCATGGCTTCTCTCATCGCCAGTATAGGGCTCATCCATAGCTTTGATCTGACGGAGAATATACTTCTGTGCGGGCCCTGATGTGTACCATGACACAGGAGATTGGCAGAGGTTGGATAGTAGAGCAAACATTCGATATGAGTCAGATGTGGCACCTTCTCTCATCAGCTGGCGAGCTGTCGCAACACACCTCTCCTCATCGCTGGTGTAGATGGCGCAGACTGGTTCAATTAGCAACTGAGGTCCGTGATATTATGATATACTTACCACTCCATGCGACATGGATCATAAAACCATGCTCTGAAGCTTGGAATGCGGTAGAGTCTCGGGCAGCTTCACAAACTTGGTAAGCCTCGTCACGCCGGTGTGCAATAGCCAGACCTATGGCATAATCGAGGAACAGGTCGAGCCAGTTGTTGAACGAAATTCCCTGATGAGCGTCGGGCTCTGAAACCCCAGCTTCGCGGCCTTCGCTTCCTGGTTGCGGAGCAAGAGCTATTGAAATCCAAATTAGGAGGTTTCAAGTCTATTCAGTACTGGGAAGTGCAACTTACTCCTAGCCAGTCTTTCGTACATCTGTGAGAGCTCAGTTTGCGGTTTGTCTGCTTCCTGTTGCTGCAGATGGTTCTTTGGCCCCAGGAAATGCAGATACTTGTCCCAAGTATAGAATTTTTTGATGGACCGAAAGTCGTCCACGAGCTCTTTTGACGACGCCATCCATGCTGGGATCAAACTGTGTTGTCCTTCTTTTATCTTCTTCCTTAAATCCTGCACGACCTCGTACTGTTCAGCCAGCTTCATGGCACGAGCCTGTTCCTCTTGTCGACGCTTGTCAGCACCGGCCAGTCGTTTTGGTCGGTAACGTCGTGGAATGAGGCGCTTCCCGAAAGCATCCGTCCTCCGAGGAACCGCCTGAACCCGTCGTGGAGCCCGGCGGCTGGGTTGTTCAAGATCTGTGGCTGAATCTTGGCAGCCGTCAATATTTTGATCCCGGGCTCGGCGGAGGGCTATGGCCTCGGCTGCCAGGATAAGAGCTTCTTCCTCTTCCCTGGCCTTTTCGTACATGTTAGCTAGTTCAATACGAGCGTCAATGTTGTCTTCGTCTGCGTCGATAGCAGCCAGGAAATACTCCTCGGCTGTTTCGTTCTCTCCAACAGCAGAATAACATCGCCCCAACTGTAATAGAATGGTTGCATCAGCACCACCAGGTAAATCGCGAAGTATTTGGTAGTATGAGATTGCCAATGGTGTATGGCCGCGATGGGCCAACTCTTCAGCAAGGTCGAAGGTCAGGAAGGGGAAGTCGCCGGCAAATTCTCTCGTGTGGACTGATTCCGGAATAAGCCACAGCAAATGCTTCTATTTCAATTCGTTAGCCAGTCCTCGATATAACCAATTTTGTAGCTTACCATTGCTTCTTCTTCTTCACCAAGCCGAAACCTGTAAATTGCCAGCCGAGCGCGGAGGTCCAAAGGGAACGATCGGCCATAGTGATCAGGGTTCCAGGCTCCAGTAGTGAATTCCGGAACACATACTCGTCTTTCATCATCCATGTCCCATTCCCGGTCATCTAAATTCCATTGATCCCAGTATTCCTCCACCACTCGGCCCAAAAGCCAGCGAGACAGCGACTTCGACTCTTGAATGGCATCCTGGTAGCGGCCTGTTGATGCAAAGAGCTCAACATATATCCCAATGTCATGCCATGGAGCGTCCATGATTTCTAGGTCTGGTTTCGTCTTTGCGTGGTCGAAAAATCGCTTATAGGCTGCAATGGCGCTTGGAACAGCAGTCTCCGCTTGCTTGTTATCAATACAAGCTTCCGCAAGCTTCCTGACAGTTTCAAGGTCATGAGGGCGATGCTCCAGAACAACTTTGTAGTCAGAGATAGCAGCAGCAAGGTGGCCTTGTCTGTGACAAACCATACCCTTTCCCAACCTCGCGTCAAGATTTGTGTGATCAGCCCGTAGAGCAGCAGAGTAGCAAAGCCTTGCGGTGTTGAGATTTCCAGCCTCGTCGTCGCTGATATTCTCCAGGGCAAATGATGCACACTGAAGCCAACCGTTTACGTCTTTTGAACGGAGATGAGCAGCATAGACCATTGCCGATAACGACTTGCTCATCTCACCTTGCTCTCGAAAAATGGACGATAGAGTCGTCCAAGCTTGGTGCGTTTCTGCATTGATTCTGATGACTTCAAACACAAGATCGAGTGCTAAAGCATAGTCGCCGCCAAGGAATGCTTGGTTCACTTTGGACAGTCGTGCCGTGATGTCGCCCCGAGGTTTTGCAGCTTTTCGGGGACCCCGGGCTCCTTTCCCTCGAAGTAGTCCATGAGAAGCAGGCGATGGAACAGTTTCACCACGTTGGTCTGCAATAAATGTCCGTACAGTCTCATTCAACTTGGCAATGTCGCCCTCCAGCTCCTCCAGATCAGAATCTGCGTCTGAAGCGTTGTCTTGGTGTCTGTTTTTAATTAGCCTATCAAATTTAATTTAACAAGGCGAGGCGTTTACCTTTCCATGAGGACGGGTTCTCGCTTTTCAGGGAAAAGATTATATCATCAATGATCTTTGCATGGACATGGAGATTTAGTCCAGGAGCTTACTCCAAGAAGTCGCAATGTCTATGTACCTACCTACTGATTGGAACTGTAGCGTAAGGCGTGTCTTTATCCGAAGCACGTGATCGTAGAAGGATTCCTCAAACGCAAACATCAAGTTACAACATTCATTCACCTCGAAAAGCAAACAAATTTATCTGCAGGCGAACTCTGACTCACTTGGGATGTATCTCAACTACAAACAAGAGATCCTCTTTAATGTCGTTTATTCAAAGTTGAATGAAGAAACAAGTCAAGGAGCGGCATCATCGAGGCATCGCCATGCAGCTACAAGGCGTGAAAAACATTTAAACATAGCCTTCCATAAAGTTCTTCATCAGAAGTGCTAGGTGACCACAAGAGATGAAAAGAAGATAAGGAACGCCATTCCAAATCGTTTTAAGCCATCTTGGCGAGGGTCGATGAACCAAAAGAATCTCTTTAATTGCAAAATAAGACAAGACGTTACTATCAGTGACATGATCTCGAGGAAACTCATGGTTTTCGCACTCGAATATTAGTTTTAGTCCCCAAGCCTTTTTCCATCTTTCTGCACAATACTGATCCGAGTCTGTGACGGGATTGCAGCGCATGTTAAACCACAATGTGTGAGCAATCATACTACACCACTTGCATTTTCGCAGGTCTCTATGTATGCGTGCCCGGTTACGGTGATTCTAGCCCAGTTTTCCATCGGCCTTGGCTTCTGCAACAGCGTTAGTACATATTCTCAACGAGCGGGAGATGGGAAACATTTACCCCTGACCTGGTCAAAGACCTTCAGCATCTTTCGACGCGCACCTAGAGCGTTGACGCCACGCTCTTCCAGAGCCTTATCGTCCAACTCTATAAGATCTGTCCACTTCATATCCTTAAGGTTGTCGGTGTACTTGTGGAGTCGTAGACTACGAAGCCAGCTAGGTATATCTTGCAGCAGCGTTGGGTCGGTCGGATCCTCAGGTGGCTTGGAGCTGCCACGTCGTCCACGAGGAGATCGCCCGCGAACCATGTCAGAATGATCAGACAAGTAGCCCTCATGGCCCGGCATTCCAAGGCTACCCAGATTGACAGGTTGCATGCCACCAGTCATCAACGGTGAGGACCCATCGTATGCACTCAGGAATCCATTGTTCTGTGGTGAGGTGAACGGAGCCATATGAGACAATCCGGGCTGCATGGCAAGCCCAGGGGAGCTGGGGCGAGAACGCTGACCACCCAAGCCAATGCTTTGCTGTGCTTGGAGAGCCATGAGCTGCTCGCGGCTGAGGATTTGCCCGTGCTCATTGATCATGACCACATTGGCGTTCGGGACATTGATACCAGGCTGCGGTCCAGTGGAGACAGGATTCTGCCCATTGCCAGGTGTGCCATCATTGGACCTAGCGCGACGGTACTTTCGGACGTCATCCAGTGCGAATCGGTTGTTAACTGTAGACAAAGCTGCAAGCTTCATAGCAGTGGCGTTGGCAACCATATCAGCCTGGTTACCCCCGGTGTTGGCTGTGTTGAACGTGCCTGTCATGGGGGTGTTAACCATTGAAGCCCAGTTGCCACTGCCGGCATTGTAAGGGGAGAGCAATGGCAAGTCCCCAGGGTTCTTTTCCGGAGCGGTAAGTGTTGTTTGCTGGATGGTATTGTTGCTTGACAACTGGGGGCGCGGCGAGCGAAGTCCCCCTGACGATGTCGGCTGCACGAACTGGCCCATGGGCGCCTGGCCAGAGGGTGTTTTGCCAGATGGGTCTGCATTCCCGCCACTATTCCAAGGCGAAGAATTAGCAGGTCCGGCATCACGGCTATCCTGCGGCGCGCTGATTGAAGGGGCAGCCATAGAAGAACGATGATCCAGGGCGGCACTATTGCGGTTGGATGAGGGCGGGTTTCCAGTCTGCTGAGTGAATTTGGCCTTCTCGGTTGCGATGGCAGCCGCAGCATCAGGGAACATGGCGCTGATGGTGGAAGGATCAAGTCCCGAATGTCGTTTGTTCGATGGGGCGATGACCGAGTTGCGAGCCATGGAATTGCGGGCAGAATCGACGTTGAGCTTGTTCATTGCATCGCTGAGGCGGTTCGACATAGGATCTACAGGGAGATTAGACATGAACAAGGGCCCTTGTTGCCAGCAAACATACCTTTGTCAAAGCTGGCGGGGGACAGCACTCCTGACATCGGATGGTTCTTCCCCATCTGCTGGAGTACTTGGATGAAAAAGCGAATCTGGACCTGAGTTGTCTGTTGCAGTAAGGCATACAGCGCGGCAGTACGCTCAGCCTCGCTCAAGACACGGAACCATTGCTCAATGGCGCTCAGCTCATCCTTGAAATCTTGATCAAGTGTAGCAGCGGCCATTTCCTCGAGCGTCGTTTCGTACTGATCAATGTCGGCAATCCACTGCTGGGCGATCTTGTCTTGAGAGTCCGACTCAGCATTGTTCGGGCCAAGGTTCTGCTGAGCCTGGCCGTAGAAATCGGAGGATGGTCGAATGCGGCTGGAAGGGGAAGGGCCGGTAAGGGACGCCATGTCGGCTGAAGCGCGAAGTGAATGACCAGAGCCAACAGCTCGAGAGGATGGCGGCCGCAAAGTCGAGGTGTTGTTAGCCTCTGGCGTGCTGTTCCTGTTTCCGATGATGTGGTTTCCAGACATGTTGAGCATTATCGAGGGGAGGGGAGGATTCAGTAGGGGTGATTCGTAAATAGCGACGTGCGCAGAATATGACGGTGGCAAGCAAAGATGTTACAAGAATCGTCTTTCGACTCCTGCAGTGACCGGCTGACCTCAAAGGAGCTTAGACTTGAAGCAAGGCAGGAAATTTAGAACATTATCTGCCAAACGACGAACAATCTGCCGAGTGCAATGTTAGCAAGACAAGTATCAAGATGAACGGAGCCCTGGTTGAAAGGCTATCTATCCAGCAGGCTGGCTGGTACGACAACTTAGAAGAAGCGCCCGGGGGAGGGGGGGATGCGTGGGCATCATACCGAGTATAAACGATACCTAGGAAGGCAAAGAAGGGACGAAGTCTGCTTCCAGGCAGGCCACAGAAATCCTGATTAAGTCCCGCCGATGTACGAAGCAACGGACCGGCGTCCTTTAGAGATGAACTCGTCAAAGGACAGAGGGATGATCGGGAGCAGAAGAGAAGGTCTTCGTGTTCCTCTCTGCTGTGAAAGCCTCAGCCCCTGGGCTTACCTAATTGGGGGTGCCCGCCCGCCAAGGGCTCACGGGCCTATCGGTAACCAAAAGGGCCATCCAAGGATCCTTGCCAATAAACATTGTTGCCTGAGGCGCTCGGCGGTTTGAAGGTGGCAAAAGTCTGTATCGGCGGTTGGTCATGATCGAAACGGTGATAGAGCCCCCAGAAGCGGGTTAGTTGTGCATTTGATAGCTCAATTTGGAATTGGTACAGTGTATTCTCTCAAGTGACTCAGAGAGCGCATGCTCCAAAGTGAGTACTCGGGAAAGGCGTTGCGAGCATAGTTGCCCTGCTCATATGCGTATTGGCTTTCTGCTGAGGACGGATATTCGTCCATCAATACGTAGGTAGTTAGGTAGTATCAATGATCGAACGATGGATTTAGCGATAAGGCATTTGAAACAGGGGTATATGCTTAGCCCAAAATTCAGGATACATAGCCAACATTAGCGAATCACAAAAATAGGTCAATTACATGGTGTCGTTTCTGGAACAGCATATCACGGGCAAATTCACTTGAGCGAATAGACTGGTGGTCGTTCTGACATGGAGTTCAGGTAGAAGTTTTTCCGTCATCTACCTCATGTTCCTGGAAATCAAGCAACATGCTTTACTCGGGGCCATCACCACGTTGAACGCCGGGACGTATAGGCATGCATGCATCCACCACCTTCTCGTCGGGCTAGCCGCATGGTATTTCCATCGTTCATTTTGCGTGAGTTCTATCGTTTGTGTGCCGTAACCGAGCAATGTGAATGCTCCAAATTGACGCCTCCATTTTCCTTTGCCGACATCTTAGACAGTCTCGCGCTTGCCCTCCTTAGCCTCCTTCTGTAGGTTTGTTAGCCAGTGTATCGCGTGCAGATATCGTTAGGTCGGGGTGTGGTCGTACCAGAGCCTTCATGTTTCCGTGAAGAGCATGTCGGTGGTTTCGTCGGAACTTAGGGTCGGTACCCTTGAGGGAGGGGTAACGAGAAGTCTTGGGCTTCTTGATACTGCGCGGGAGTTAGTAATGGTCGTGAATCGACGAAATTCAAAATAAATACCCGTTCCGGTGCGCCTTGCGCGACTGGTTGTGCTGGGAGCTGTTCTTTGACTCTGCGATAGTGTCAGTGGTCTGATAAATCTCCTTTGAGGTATCGCTAAGGTTCCCACGTACTCGCCATTGCTGCTGATTGATTCCCTGTGTCGACGGAGACGGATCACGAAGTTGCAAGGAGAAAGGTAGATTTGTGTGCGAATCCAGCCTCAAGCCCTAGAGGGAAATGCTGTGGGGCTTTTTGCTGACCTAATGTGAAGGTGGAGGGCAGGAGCGCACGTGCTTGTGATACCCCACCATGACTCAATGGAATGGCCGAGGATGCAGTCGCAAATCGAGTTCAATCTCATGGACGATGTCCATTACAGGTTCTCTTAAAAATTGCACATAATAATAGCTAGTGTTTCAAACTTCACTTGGCCTAAAGAACAGAAGCCATAGATGATCAATACTCTGCCTACCTAGGTACGATATCAAAGAGAATGTTTAAAAGGTCTTATTGCATGTAAACGCAGCGCAAATCGAGCCATCTACTATCCCATTAAGCATGGAGGAATAGTGCGCGCTTATTACTACCGCAAAAAGTACAAACACAAAACACATATCCGTTTCTATTCCCAATTTGCAGAAAATATCCCAAACGCCGATGCTGTTTCTAAGGATCAACCGTGCACTCCTATGTCGTCGTGGTCACTGGCTTGGCGGCAACACTATGGGCTGCTGCTGCTGCTGCAGTCTTCTCTGCAGTCTTGCTGAACTTCTGAAGGCGGATGGATTTGATGTATCGCATCAGAAGGACGAACATGAGTTCAACCCTGCATTATAGTCAGTCACTGCAGATAGTTGGATGCCAATGCACCTTACCTCTCCTTCGCTGTCATCAGGATGCCTTGAACGAGGAGCCCCTTTAAAATCTGGGGCCCAATGCCCTTGAAAAGACCTAGCACGCCTTCGTGCTCAATGATAAACTTCATCACCTCTACAAAACTGGTAAAGGGCTTGCCATTTCGGGCCGGAGGAGGCTTGGACTGGAGACCGACTTTAGCCACGATAAGTGGTTGAGTAGCGATAGTTGCGAGAGCTTTGGACATGGCACCCAATACTACCAGCAACAGTTAGGACGCATCTCTCGACGGGCTTTCCATATTGCAAACTTACAGAATGCTTCAGCTGGTCTCAGGCTCGTCTTGCCTGGGAAGAGTCCGTCTTTAAGTCGCTCGTAGGCGCCATAGGTGATGGCGGGATTAACAACGAGGACGAGACTGGCCTTCAGACCTCGCCAGAGACCCGATACACCATCCGGGCCATCGATGACCTCGCGAGCTGTGTCGATAAGGCCTTTTCGGTCGCTTTTGCTTGCTGTTTGCTGGCGCGTGGTGACAACGGCAACGGGAATAGTGAAGACCTGGGCGATGGCTCCTGCGACAGCGCCCAAAGCAAGTTCGACGATGGTGGAAGGGTGCGCGTCTGTCTTGCGAGACTTGAAATACAGGGTCCTGACAATGGTGTACCAGTAGAAATAGGCAAAATTGGTTGACGCAACACCAATCAAAGAACCATTCATGCCAGCGTAGAGACCCTTGATTCCGTCATCGGCAACAATACGCGAGATAGCATCCCACGTTGATGTGTAGTGTGGTTCATCGGAGGAGGCAGGGCCTTTCGAGGGATCGGGCTTGATCTGGACCTGAAGACGAGTCTTGACGCTATGTTGGGCGTCAGTATATATCTATATATATTTCAGGGGTAGATGCACCGTTGGAGGGCATCGATAAACTTACATATCAAGAGGGTAGACCAGCGCGTTCGCAAGAACAGCACCCGTGGCTCCAGCGACAGCGCGACCCCAGGGGGAGATCTCAGGCTTAGATTGCGCAGCCATGTTTGCTTTGCTATATGCCTATTCTATAGATGTCGAGGGAGGTGCGAAATGAATGGTTCAGTACTTCTTGGATGGTGGAAAAGACACAGCTCACACTGATGTCTGTTCTGCTCCGTCGGGCTTGATCTAGGCCGGGCCATCGTTATCACAAAGATCAAATGGTCCGCTACCGGTTCGGGGCCGAGGTTCGAGTCTACCGGTCTCGGCAGATTTGGTGGACCCCCCGCCTGTGATTGACCGCGGGCTGGAACCTCGGTTAGTGAGCCATTCATTCAGGAGAGCGAGCTTATGCCTACTACGTAGTACTATCTTGCAGTATGACGTTACCTTACCTAAGGTAGGTAGTTATAGGGATGACGTTGCGCACTTGATGGACACGGAGGTAAATATGAATGGATGTTAACACATATTAATATCAGCGATAGAGCCCATGTGCTTATTTCTTTAGAATTTAAGAGTTATTGCTGCCTACCTACATAGGTACCTACTCAGTCTAAACGCATACTACGGACCTAGGAAAAGAAATGACGAGGAATTAGGTAGGAAGCATATGTAGATTGAGAGAATACACGCAAGAAAGGATTCACCCCAATAGAATCGATGAGGTTTACCTCACGTTATAGAGAATTGTTTTGAGTGGACCTTGGATAGTATCACCAACCTCCCTACCCAAGCTACTAACCAAGGTACTGACTGTACTTACTTACTAGCTCATCTGAGTGGAGAACCTATGCTCATCCACCAGTCGGGTCCCCACCGCGGGGTTCTATGCTACTGAGTCTTGTCTCGACTCAGTACATCAACAAAGCCTGGCAGTACCTATTTAAAGGCCATGATTCAGTAAAACGGCGATGGAGAAGAGAGCTCAGGTGAGTGACCAGTCTCATATCCACGGGTTCCATGTCTCGTTTGGCTCATTATTGATTAAATGCCATTATTTCCTCGATCAAGATGGCCTCATTCACTGACTCACTGGCGATGACTTCATTCCTCAACTAACATATACTATCTTAGGCCACTGAGACTCTCATTCGAACATCGAGTGGCCAAGCGGCCCTTGATCATGCCGTTCAAGCGGCTGAACTGTATATGCGAGCTGCTGGGGAAGCTTCAAGCAAAAAAGATGCCACTCGTTTGAGATTGAAATGTCAACAACTCATTACCCAGGCCGAGAAGCTCAAGACTGAACTCACCCAAACCCCCAGCCTTCTCTTGCAAACATCGCGACTCCATGACAACATTTTTCCTCCATGGTCGAAAGAGCCCTCTGATGGAGACTTTCAGCTCCCCCCAGGCGACCAGCCCTTCACGTAAAAAGACCCCTGGATTCACGCGTCATTTCGGCTGTGGTTGACTGAGATATAGCGATAATACAGCTTTCACTCTATCCCCAAGACAAGCCGCTACCTTTGGGGGCTGGAAGCGCCCTCGGGATCTTCACGCACATGTTGAAACAGACGACGAGGCTTTCATGAACTCCAGCAACGGCTGTGACCTGGTTCAAGACGTTACCACCGATTGTTCTGTAGTCGCCAGTCTGTGTGCTTCCATGCGTATCTTGACTGGTCGAAACTCGGTAAAGTCCATTGGGACTTGACATTCATCATTTCCGGCTAACCAGTCCTCACAGATTCTCTCATCCATTTTGTACCCCTTCGATAAGGCAAAGGGTATTCCTAAAGTATCAGCTTCTGGCAAATACGTGCTGAAATTATACTTCAACGGCTGCTTTCGCCGAGTGGTAATTGATGAACAGCTTCCATCTTCCATCACAGACCGAACTCTCTACGTTGTTGACCGACTCAACCCCCAACTGATTTGGCCAGCCCTTTTAGAGAAGGCCTACCTCAAAGTCCGAGGAGGCTATGATTTTCCAGGGAGTAACTCAGGAACAGACCTGTGGGTTCTTACTGGATGGATCCCAGAACAAATATTCCTTCAAAGGTGAGCGCTCTTGGCTTTCATTTCGATACTCACTTTCATCACTCTTATGACCATGTTTTACGACGTGAACTCACCTTTATATTGCTCTTGTAGGGAAGATCTTGAAATTGATAGTCTCTGGAGGCGAATCAAGAATGCGCATGACTCCGAGAATGTTGTGGTCACATTAGGTACTGGGCGGATATCTGCCGAAGAAGAGGATATCTTGGGTCTTATCGGAGAGCACGATTATGCCATCATGAGTCTCGAGATGATCGGCGATAGTCGAAGGCTTTTGGTCAAGAACCCTTGGTGTGATGGGCCAGTTTGGAAAGGAGGCATTCCTCAGCCATTCAATACGGGATCGCCAACCTCGCCTCTGGCCACATCTCAGCACGATTCTCTTCCTTCGGCTGCTGGCTCTTTTTGGATGACTTTAGAAGATGTCTTTCAACACTTCGAGTCGATGTACCTGAACTGGAACCCCGCGCTTTTCCCCCGTCGGCAGGATCATCACTTCACTTGGCATATGCCACCCCCTGAGCTGTCTTCGTCCTTAGTACGTAACCCCCAGTACTCGCTCCAGTCATCGGTAGGTGGGTCAGTATGGATCCTCGCGAGTAGACATTTCGTGGATGCCGAGCTGGAAATAGCTCGGAACAGGACCGATACAATGGCAGCAGTGTCTGGACAACTTGGCTATATGAGCATCCTGGTCTTCGACAACAACGGTCATAGGGTGCAAGTGAGTGATGGTGACATCTATCGTGGACCATATGTCGACTCGCCGCAGACTCTCGCACGGCTCGACACAAGCCCAGGGAAACGATATACCATTGTGATTGACCAGCACGAGTTTCCACTACCTGACTACACGCTGACTCTATCATTCCTTTCGCAAGATCAGCTTGTAGTTAAGGAGGCCCAAGACGCAATGACGCATACAAAAGAAATCACTGGCTCATGGACCAGACGGACCGCAGGAGGAAGCGCGGCTTGCACGACATATACTACAAACCCCCAGTACAAGTTATCGCTCACCCAAGCTGGCCCCCTGTCCGTCCTGTTATCAACCAACATGCAGGATATCCATGTGCATATCGATCTAGTCTGGTCTCAAGGCAAGCGGGTGCAGACATTGAAGGCTCGAGATCTTGCAGGCTCATCTGGAGAATATCGCAGAGGCTGTGCGGTGGCAGCCATACCTCATGTTGATACTGGAGTGTATACTGTGGTGTGTTCAACCTTCGACCAAGGTCAACTGGCCGACTTCGTCCTCCGTGTCTCGTCCATGACAAAGGCGACGATACAGCCCGTCCCTGCTGACGCTGCTGGAAGGCTACGCAAGACACTCAGCCCCTTCCAACTTTCAGAGGGTGAAGAAGTCAGGCGTGCGCAGTTGTCAGCGGCGTGGCTAACTCGAATGAGCGTCACTGCACGAAGCGTCACAAGCCCAGTTTTAGATCCCAGAAATCGACCCTCATCCACTCTTATGGTACGAGTTTCCCTGGCCCATGGATGGGATCCTGAGCGGACTACCATCGCAACATCAGGTGACGGCGAATACGAAGAACTCAAATCTATTGTGCGAACCCCTGAGTTAGACATGGAGCCAGCAAGGATACAGCGAGAGGGCATGTGGTTGGTGATTGAGAGCATGGGCACACCTCAAGCAGGAGAGCGCATTGAAATAGAGATTCATAGTGATGGGCCTGTTAACGTTGGACCATGGGCGCTCGTCTAGCAAAAGTTACAGACTAGGTCAGCGTATCAAAAGTCATGTATATAGCTCGTCCATCACGCTACGAGAATTCACCAACACCCAAGGCTGGAGCAGGAAAAAAAGCCCCATTGGTCAAGCAAGAAATGGCGATTGGATGCTGAATATCATTGTGCTGCATATCAAGAATCGAATATGGTGTAAGCTCGCTAGCCAGCGCCACTCTGGCGCAAGTGGTATACTCCTGAGAAATGAAATAAAACACGAAATCTGACCCAACCGGGTATTTGGGATCCTGAACGCCTTGTTTGTACCACCAGACTCTCACTCCGTCCGCCCGCTTAGCCAATGGTCTCTGAAAGCATATGAGAAACCCGCAGTCGTCCAACCCGTCAATCGCCAGGTACTCATACACAGTACGCCAAAAAAAGAAAAAATAGCACCTCATAACATTTCGGTTTGGCGTAAATCGTCCCTCATGCATGTCCAAATTCCGCGTTCAGTAACCACCATCGTTCGTCATGAACTGTCATTTACGACGGTGGGCCACGTCTTCTTCGACCACGATTGGGCCCGTCTGGTCGTTGGGCGAGTACATCTCGCAGTTGCGGGTCGTCCTTGTCCTTGTCTATGTGATGCACGCGGACATGTCTATGAGCAGTTGCTATTAGTACTCAAGTTCGAGAATCCATATCTAGCCCCATCACAGAGACTGGCTGGTGAAATAACATACCGTTGGAGATTGTCTGGGCGTGGGTATTTGTGTTCCCTATCAGGGCAAAAGGGGCATACGTAGCCTGGAGAATCATGAACCAGACCGTGTCTAATCATTTCATTCTTTCGTTTGAAGCCCTTCCCCCCTTCGCTTCTTGGACACCCTTTAACTGGACAATAATGCGGTCGCACAGATGAGTGCACATTCATATGAGAGTTCAGAAGATATTGAGTCTGAAACGGCGCCGCATTGCATCCATTGACTGTACATGTATACGAGCCGGAAACAGGCTGCGGATGGGTGATCCCATCAATGCTCATGCGATCAGTAATTGAGGTGGAGTTGATCGATGTGGATGTGGCAGGTGTAGAGGCAGAATGGTCGGTATTGGGAGTCTCGCCAGCATTGCTACTGCTATATTCCGTTGCAGCGCGAGGGTGGGCACCGTTTGCGGGATAATAGTGCAGGCTCGCACTTGTCGCAGAGTGTGGGGAAAGTGTTCGATATCCATCTGGTGGTGAACGGGGTGATGATGGGAGATTGGTGGTCAAACTGAACCTGTGCCCTAGATTTCCCGCTGGCGAAGTAGGGAACGTCGAGGACGGACCTGGAGGGGCACGCCCAAGATCTTGTTCGGTTGGACGTTCGGGAGGCAAATCTCGGAGCTCACCAAAGGTCGAACGAAGAGATGGAAGAGATTGTGACGGAAGAGTCTCCTTGGACTCGCCTGGCGGTACACGGACCCCATGATGAAGCGGTGGCAAGGGTCCGTTAGACGAAGGAATCAGTGGAGATGTGACTCGATTACCGGAAATGTATCGCGGCGCAGACACACCGTTGATCGTGGGCTCGTCGTGAATGGAAAGCTGGCCGGTCGGTATAGATATATCGGGTATCGTTTTAGGAACAGATGCTGCAAGAGCTGATGGCGCCGTGGCCAAAGAAGCAGCCTGTAGAGCGTCAGCAGCAAGGTGCTGAAGCAAAGGTCCGCTCATGAGGTTACTGTCAACAGGCCTCTCTTGCCGTGGCTCTTCATCTGGCGAGTCCTCGTCGCATGGAAGACTCTCGCGGGCAGCTGTGCGAGCTATCTCGGGGTCGCGTCCGTTATCGAGATATGCGACTAAGACAGCATCCCCAGAAGTGGGACGAACCTTGTGGCGATTAGACTTGTCGCGACCGTCGATACAGCTAGGACTAAGACTGACTTGAGTTGCAGGTATGTCCGGGGGAGGACTTGGGGACGGCTCGAGTTTTGGACGAAGCGGGGTCATGAGGGGGCTTCCTCGAGGAACCACGTCATCCGGGTCGTATGTATCGACGACGAAGCCAATATGAGGTTGCGGTGGTTGGTGCTGCTGGTGCTGCGTAGCTGTGGTCATCGTTGTCGCGTTGGCGGCGGTTACTCAACTCGCCATGGCCCCTCGCGGGGGTTGAAGCGTTCGGGGCTCTTAATCAGTTGGCCGGGTCTCGCGCCGGGCAAACAGCCGTGTTGCGTGCGTGCGACTTGAGCAGTAGTAACCGCGCAACCAAATAATTTCTGGTGAGTCGGAAGATGCGAAAGTGAATCGGTCGGGTGGTATCGAGAAATTGGCAGCAAACGCGCGCGCGCAATTCTGGGCAGACGACTTGCCAGCGATAGTTCATATACTAAAGTTGGCCGCTCAACATAGAGTGACGAATGGCCACCAAGGCGACGTCAAATACAATGAAGTCGTTGGCGCTGAGGAGTTGTCCACGCAAGTCGAAGTTGGATGTCAGTCGTGAGTATGGCTGTAAGCGCGGGTCATGTGGAATTTGCGGCGTAAATGCGGTGAACTTGGAGCCCAGGCTGAATGCAAAAAGAGTGTGCCTAAATACGGTGGTGGTTCTCCCCGTGGCAATGCGCGTTGTTTGGGAGACTCTGGTTGCTTGTCGGCTTGATACTCATCCAAATGAGCGATGTGCGATAACAGAGAGGAGAAGCGGAGTTGAATCACTACCTAGGTATCCAGTTGTTTTGTCGTTTGAACCAAAGGATGCAGATGTGACCAGTAATAAGACCGAGCGAGATGATACTACAAAAGTAGCTGGGTATCTTTTGATTGGCAAGATCACCTCGAGGTCAGACCTGAGGCGTCGATATGTTACAGCAGCCAGCCAGCCAGAGCCAGGTGAGGCAAGGTGCGGTGCAGTGCGGTGCCGTATGTAAGGTAGGTTGGTAAGTAAGAGATGAAGAAGTCTGTCTATCTGGTAGTAGAGGTATGGCGACAACTCGATGTACCGAGTTATTTCAGAGAAGGAGTGCGGAGTCAAATAAAAAATCTGGGGGACAGGATGTATTTGCTAGCTAAGTTATTCCTGGCAACTGGAGCCCTATCTGTCTGTCTTTCTGTCTGTCTAATGCTCCTGCTCCTTCCTAGCGAGTATGGAGTATGCCTCCACTCATTGACACCAGGTTACGGGGTTTGAAGCAGTTAGAGGAGGCACTGCACTAAAGATAAAGAGAAAGGCACCTACCTTCCTAGGTCCGCACGGGAAGGGAAGACTCCAGTCCAGTCCAGTACAGTATTATGGGCACGCAGCGTACAGTGCCAGCCCAGAGTTGACAGCTTCCATGGATTGCCTACCTGAGGTAGGAAGCGAGGAAGAGGACTCGCTGGCCGGGGCTGGGTCCAGGGAAGGTTAGAAGGGAAGGGTTCAAGTCATGGAAGTCAAGTCGAGGAGCTGCCCATCTTCTCGGCAGAAAGGCCATGCCTGCACTGGTTATTACTGCACCTAGGTAGCTAGCATGGGGAAGATGCGGGATGGGGTAAAATGTGGTAAATATTCGGCCCTTGGTTATCTGTAACATGTGGTAGGTCGAGTGAGAACAGGGGCCCCAGATGGGGCTCTGCTGTTGCGGTTGTGATTCCGTTCCACTGTTTTTTGCGGCTGGTCTGTCTCCATGGTCTGGCCTGGACTGGACCTGGATAGGGACCTGGGGACTGGGAGACCCGGTGGGGTGGAGGGGAGGTAAATGCATCCATTCCATGGCTAGCTAGTATGGATCGTACGTGCTCTGCTGAATGGTCAATTTAGGTGCTCCCTCCTGTGTGCTAGTACGTACAGGCAACCCGACGGACGCCGCCATGCAAATTCTGCCCGTGCGTACAGTAATTGGATCATTTCCGAAGTAGTGTGTCTTTAGCGAGATCTCTCTCCGCGCTGACCTGACCGACCGACATGAAGGTTGTGTGACTTGAACTGACCTTGATGATTTGGATTGGATTGGATGCCACTCGTACTACAGAATGAGCCTCACTCTGGATGGATAGACTACATGGGTACGTACCACAGCCAGTGAGATCTTTGTTGCTTGAAATTTCCCCATAAATTAGTACCTACACTGTGGTGTGACATTTGTCTGGAAGTATTCGGGTCTGACACCTACCTCCATGGAAAATAATACCTAATAAAAATAAATAGAGAAGAGGTAAAATTCAGGATGCATCCGCCCACCGAGGCCTCCCTCCCCCTCTCTTATTTCCCCACTGGGGTCATCCGTCTAAGCCTCAACATCCACTGCCGTGCCGACATGTGTGTGATGTATCGGCGCGAATTGATGCCAGGTGGGCAATGGGTAACAAATTTCTCTACTGTACAAATTAACTCGTATTTTGGTATTCTCTATGCTTTCTTCCTTTACCTTTACTATACCCCATGGTGACGGTCAAAATCTCATTATCACAAGACCTCGTGATTACTCGGAAGTACCTAGTTAGCCATGATGGATGGATGATCCGTGCAGAGCCAAAAAGAGCCGCCTGGCCTGACATTGTCCAATATCTCGCGCACTCAACACGCATTCTAACGGACTGTCCCGTCATAGAGCTTGAAACTTGATTGGCTGACCCCAGAGATATAACCGACCCGAAGTTGGACGCCCCGGGCAGCAGCCGCAAGACGAGGGGAAGTGGGTATCCCTCCAGGCCCTTGTGGGGTATCGTGTTACCGTGTATCAAATAACATGGCGCACTGTCCGCGTCCCGACTGGGGGCTCACTTGAGTCGCAAGATTGAACAAGGACCGTTTTGTCTTATCATTGGATCCTCCGCAATTTTCCCACAAAAAGCGGCTCTCCTCTCATCCTGGAAGTGACCGCTTCTGCGTTGCCGGCCGCGGGCGGGTGCTGACAATTAATAACCAGCCAGCGAGCAAATAAGTCAGCGCAGCACAGCACACTGGGGACCGACCTTGGCCAATGCAATGGGTATTATATACCCCATGAGCCCGAGGGTTCAATACGCACTTAGCTAAGCTGGGTAGACAGGTAGACAAGATAATTGATGGGGTTTTGTTCTAGAAATCTGACAGAAACTAACCAGTCCAGTAAACTCACGACACAAATGACGCAGCAAGCAAATCTGTCACGTCACGGTTACATTCTCCAAATACCACAGTACTGTACCTAACCTAGTTAAGCTCCATTATCGAAACTGGGCGGAACTGTCAGTCGACCTTTGGCGTGACCAATGCCAATGGTTGGGTTTCTTTTTTGATCAGGACACACCTAAATTAATTCCCTAGACCTAGTTGAGGGTGCCCCGGGTCTAGCTTGGCGCCTGCGCTGACTCGCAACCACAGGGTAGTTGGCCGATAACTGACCTGAACAATTAGAACAAAAAATCAATGGCTGATATAAAAGTTGGATAAGTAGACAAGTTAGTGCTCCGTGCAAGAACAATACACTATGAGAGAATTGTATTAATTTTTACTTATTACAGCATCTCCATGAGCCACAGGGTCTAGATCTGGCCATTTCGTACCTAACAACCCAAACCTCAGGACTGCCGAGTTTACCCCGCGCCAATTGTTACAGTACAGTCCAGGGTAGCACTCGACTCCCTAACTGATCATCAAGCTTACTTCCAAGATAGCCGCCTGCAGACTCCCGTTACGCTTCATCAACGCCATGCCCATACATATGCTGGGCTACATAGTTCAACAGTATCATGTTTGAATTTATTGTGTACTTGACGATATCCCGATACCTCGGCGTATATTGTAGCTAAATGCAACAATTTGGTGCTTCCCCACTGCAATATCAAGAACCTGAACCTTGGCCGTACCTCGCCGATGGCGGAACCAATCAACCCCACCCAACTGTTTCTAAAACTCTGTCATCGTATTGAGTTGCATCTCCCCAATCAGTAGATATTTCAAGGTCGTGTAGCCTGTCTGACCGAGGAGCTTGTCGCGTATTTTGTGCTTACATACAGATGGCCAATTGCCTTTGTTAAGCCTGTCTTACATCATCAACATTGATTTACGTGGTTGCAAGATCCATAGCCAACATCATGTCTTTGCCATCGACTATGAAGGCTGTCGTTTTCGACGGTCTGTATAAGATCTCAGTGCAGGATCGACCAGTGCCCCAGAGTAAGTTGTCGAGCCATTCAGGTTGAACCTGCATATTGGGTGAATCTGACGTGTATTGCTTGTATCTAACTGAATATAGTTCGTGATGAGCGGGATATTATTATCAAAGTACATGCCGCTGGCTTGTGTGGATCGTGAGGTCGCCAGCATGTTCTGAAATTCGTCCTTGGCTGACCTAATGCCTCAGCGAGCTTCACATCTTCCGTGGCCACCAGCCATCAGATACTGGCTTCATCATGGGCCACGAGTTCACGGGAACAGTTGTCCAAGTTGGCTCAGCCGTAAAGACTATCAACATCGGCGACAAGGTCGTTGCCCCCTTCACAGCATCCTGGTGAGTTTTGCCCTCCCATCATCCGACATGTTCACTCACAATGACCGCAGTGGCAACTGTTTCTTCTGCAACAATGGTTGCTCAGCTCGTTGCGTCGAGAGTCAGCTATTCGGCTGTGAAACTCTCGATGGAGGACAGGCTGAGTATGTTCGAGTCCCCATGGCTGATGGAACTGCCGTCAAGGCCCCCGA
This sequence comes from Fusarium sp. NFCCI 5145, assembly GCA_033439405.1. NCBI lineage: Eukaryota > Fungi > Ascomycota > Sordariomycetes > Hypocreales > Nectriaceae > Fusarium > Fusarium sp. NFCCI 5145. Next base: position 25,581 of record JAWDHB010000322.1, read on the forward strand.
GACCATCTCAGACCAGGCTCTCCTCCTAATGGCCGACATTTTCCCCACCGGATTCTATGGTGTTAAGAGCGCCACTGAATTGATCCCCTCGCAGAATATTCAAGATGCTACACTAGTCGTCATAGGTTGCGGCCCTGTCGGACTTTGTGCTATCCTAGCAGCCACCCATTTCAAGCCTCGTCACCTGTTTGCAATCGACAGTGTTGATAGTCGACTGGAGCAAGCCCGCAAACTCGGCGCGGAGCCCCTTAACTTTGAGGCTGATAGAGCGGGTTTGGAAGCCAGAATCATGGAGGTGACAGAAGGACGAGGCGCCGATATGGTAGTTGAAGTTGTTGGCCAGGCGCCAGCATTAAGGTCAGCATTCGACATTGTGCGGCCTTTCGGTGCAATCAGCAGCATCGGCGTCCACAATAAGGAGGTATGACACCAGTGGAGATGCTGATCATGGAAAAGCGCTAATATTACTATGCAGATTCCATGGACAGGCGATGATGCGTATACGTATGTAACCCCTGTGGATATGTTGTACATGGTTCAAATTAGAACTGAGTGGCTGATATTGTTGCAGGAAGAATATTCGAGTGCAGATGGGTCGCTGCCCAGTTCGCAGCGTCTTTGACGAAGCCCTTCAGGTGCTAGAGCAGAAGCAAGATCAAATTGGGTGAGTCTCCGAGCGGCTGTTGCAAAGGCTTCTCCAACTAACATCGCCTGTAGCTTCTTGTTTGATCACATCATGCCGCTTGCACAAGCACCTGAAGGGTACACTCTCTTCGAGAAGCGAAAGACACAAAAAGTGGTATTCACGCCGTAATTTGAGTAGGCAAATCGGAAATAGGATGGCGATGATTAGTTTTGTCGAGGCTTGACCATGCCCTCGTGCATCAAATAGTAGACAACGGTAGAATCGTTATGTACTGTTGCCAACACGAGCCTCTTTTCCCGTGGACCACTGTGCTCGATGGATTCAAATATCTCAGAGAATCCTCTGATAGTCCATTTCTCTTCGGGATGCACTGCCAACACCCACTCGTGCTCTGGAGTTTGATCCAGAGGCTCTCCCGTAGCCTTCTCGCGTTCTAGAGCAGCAATCTGGTCATCTGGGTGGATGTAGAGCCGGCGTGGTGGTAAACCTCTGATTAGAGGTCGCTGAGTTGTCGTTTCATGAACTTTGAGGGAGACCCAATCATGTTGATATTGTAGGTTGTATAGGACTGTCGAAGTGACGTCTGATACTGGGCCACTTGAGGGATCCATGTCAAGAATATTGCGGACGTTTGAGATGTCCACGTAACGAGTGCCAAGGGAGGCGAATGACAAAATATGGGAGGGATCAGGGTCTAGTGCATACGCGGGAGCTGCATACGTGTAAGAGGGCGAGGCTTGACTTTGAGGTCAAAACAGAAGACTTTTGAGCGTAGGGAATTGACGCTGATTTTCAGAATGGCCGTGAATGCTGAGTGGCTGGCTGATCAACTTATGGTGAGAGGGAGCGAGCGATGCAGATTCTAGACCTTGTAACGAAGTAGAGATTGGCTTTTTTATTTTATTTTAATGGGCCAACTGAAGGTGGGTACGGAGTAGCGATGCATGTGAAGAGTGGAGAGATGGATGTAGGCGTGTACTGTATCTCAGGGCCAAACCTTAACACGGATGGTTTGCACCATCCATGTTTGCAAAAGTGGTGAATTGCCGATATTAGACTTTTACTGGCAGCTGCATTATACCACGGGCTAGCATCCAATCCAATGAACATTCACCCGGCGGTGCCGTGAACCATAGGTAAGTTGGTAGTTAGATACCTAGTAGACACCGAGAGGATCTACCGACCTACCGGTAGGTACTGTAGATAAATGGCCCAGTCCCACCGTTGCTAGGCGCTTTCACTCATTGTGGATCACTCGCATTCCGTTCCGTTTCCTCTATCCATTAATTAATACCTGATATAGCGAGCCATCTTCATTTATCGACCTCGCATCACTTAACTAGTCGTCATTCAATAACGACTTTACAGTACAGATACCCAATCTCGAGGTCGCCAAGGTTGCATAGCCACGATACGATGGCAAACTCTGGGCAACCTTCCAATCATGGAGCAGATACCGAGCCGTTTCCAAGTCTCGACAATGCGACACCCAGCACCAACAATGCAAATATAAACACAGACCCCCCCACGCCCATCGAGAACCGCCCAGCGGCTTCTTCTTCTCTGAGCGGTCGTCTGCGTAGAGTTTCTGAAAGCTTCGAAGTTTCCGGGCCTCCTGAAGGTTTTATGGCCGCCACAGGAACCATCGCATCATCCATATTCTCGCGACAGACCGTGACACGAAGGCCATCAGACACCTCGATACCGATGCAAACAGGACGGTCCCTTGGGGACACATCCAGGCAGAGCACATTTCCCGTTGTCAACGAAGAGACCCCCGAAGAGAAGGCCAGTGCAAGTGTCGCGTCCCCTAGGCGAAACCTCACCGGGGAGCCTGCTGCTGCAGCCCCTTTCGACAATGGATATCATTTCCCGCCAAAGCACTCCTTTGGACAGTCTACAAAGCTTGGGCTGATCGCTTTCTGGAACTACGTTAGAACGCCCACGGGCTTTCTTGTTACCGTATATGGCTTGAACGTTGTCGCATGGGGCGGAATGCTCTTCTTGCTGCTTTGGTAAGGATACCTGGTGTTTCTGTTTTGACCAAGCTCAACTTTACTGACAATATATCAAGTAATGCTTCGCCCGCCATGTGTCATCCAACTTGCAACGATATCAACTCACCCAGGCGGAAGTGGATAGAATGGGATTCCCAGATTCTTAATGCTCTCTTCTGTGTCACCGGATTTGGTCTTGCTCCATGGCGCTTCCGCGATCTGTATTTCTTACTTCAATATCGACTCCAGAAGAAGGAGGTTGCCCTGCGACGATTGGCAGGTATTCACCGAGGATGGTTCCGTCTTCCAGGATCCGATCAGCTTGACCCTCAAATAGGGCCCCATAATATCTCTTCCTCGCCAGATGTCAGTTCGTCACTCGCCTGCCCATTCCCCGAAGACAAGATCCCCGTTGCTCCCTTGACTGGGGTCCGCGCCCCGCCAACACCCATCACGAGAATGGACGCTGTTATATGGTTGATGGTATGGAACACCTTCTTGCAATGCGTTCTGTCTGGATTCATGTGGGGTCTTAACCGTTACGATCGTCCCAGTTGGTCTACGGGTCTCTTTGTCGCACTTGCTTGTATTGTCGCCGCCCTCGGAGGACTTGTGATGTTTATCGAGGGAAAGAAGGTCAAGGGCATCGAAGGCGTCCCCATAAGCGAGGAGGATCAGAAGCTATTGCAGCAGGATCGAGAACGTGGCGTATGGCATTACAACAACATCAAGGACAAAGACTTGGCTACCGAAGAAGCGAAGAAGCAAAAGAAGGCAAAGAAATGAGCATAGGCTTGCCACATGCTTGTTCAACACATGTAGGCGCAAAGGCGGCTTTTTGTTTTGGTTGGCTAATAGTTGGGTGGTTTCGCTGTTTGCATGCATGGACGCCTCATTGATTTACACAGCAACAGATAGGCATTGGATCAACTTGCCGATAGAGCAATCACATCATAATATGGATACGACAATGAATTATTCTGTGTGATATATTGATGATGACTTAGGTTGTGACTATTCCAAGCTGCTCCCCTTGTGAGTGATGAAGGAGTTTTAACCAACCCTAGTTATTCACCGGTTCAGCAACTGAATGGTAACCAATTATCAATGCACACTGGGTGAGATATCAGAGAGCAATACCTACCAAAGCTTATCAAGTGATGCTATTTCAACTTGGCGCGAAGCTGAGAGAGAGCCCTTTATCTCATAGATATAAGGTAGCTTCCATAGTTAGTAACTAGACCCACTCGCTTCACGGTACAGTACCCCAGGACGGCCTCCACCATCCAATCCTAGCAGCGCCTCACTCACTACGGAGTACTAAAGAAGGACACACCACCCGACACTCTTAGCTGACTCCGGCCTCATGACGTGCCAGTCCTACGTTAGCCCACCTCAGTATCTCTTCTCCACAGTTTCAACTTCACCTTCTCAACTTACAAGTTCACGTTGCACTCAACGACTTTCTCTTTCTGAGTAGTCAACCGCTATCGCCAGTTTCTAGATTGGAAACGATCTTGTTTCGCCTCAGGGCCCCGCATCATGGGGCTGGCTTATAACACCTACCTTAATAGTAGCAAGATCTACGGCTGCAAGACTTGCAAGGCACATCTTGCCAACCATGAGGATATCATAAGTCGAGTATGTGATTCTGCCTCTTCTTGTCTTTCTTACCGCTCGTAGGACTGGCTCCACTAACACCAACATCAGAACTTCCGCGGTCAGCATGGCAAAGCCTACCTCTTCCATAACGTCGTCAATATCGAGACGGGACCCCCGAACGAACGCAACATGACGACTGGTCGACATGTCGTCCGCGACATTACATGCCGTCAGTGCAAGGAAACCGTTGGATGGAAGTACGACAAGGCCTACGAAGCATCAGAGAAGTACAAGGAGGGCAAGTTCATTCTTGAAGCCGAGCTGCTTTGCAATGTTACTTGAGAGCCTCAGGTGTTAGGCACGTACTGGCGTAATCTCAGACTGCTTTTTTTATTATCAATTTTTTTTGGCGTTGTCTGGATACTGGATGTGCTGGGGCGTTGGATATATTTTCGGGTAGCTGAAGCACTTGTTTTTATTGGAATGACCAAGGACCACACGAGGTATTCGTGTTCAACCAACTTTAAATATGATAAACTATTCAACCATATGCCAAGCTCAGAAAAACCAGACGCCTCTTCACACATGCGTGTTATCCCAAATCATGGTCCGGTGGCAATATGTTACCGCATCGCAGCAGTGGATGAGTACCTTCACTTAATTATGTTCAATGGGTTCCTCCGGCAATAGCTCCTCAACTTCTTCATCGGGGACTCTGAGAAACTCCAGAGGAGGCTGAACAATGCCGTTGAACAAGAAGGTGAAGTACACAAGAAGGGCGAAACCAACGATCTGGAGCCACTTGAAAGTCTCCCAGCCCAGCCCAAGGGAGACGATCCAAATGAAGAGTGTTCTACAAGTGTCGATGGTAGATCGAGAAGTAGCGCTAACGCTTCGGGTGACGGACAAGCCAAAGAAGTTGAAACCACTATTGATCAAAATTAGTTTTTGAGCAGTCCCATATCATGGAAGAGTACTTACCCAATGCTGATCATGATGAGGAAACTCGAGATGAGGACCTGCTTGTTCTCAGTCATCTGGCGCCAGCCCTCGACTATGTCGAAATATCCGTATCGGCCAGCGTCAGTTGAGCCGATGGTCGCGTGCAGAACCAGCATGGCTAGAAGGGTGACACTGAAGCCAAAAACACCCTCCCAGCCCACTACCCTGATCGGATCAATCGTCGACCTCTCCAAAAGCCATTCCTCAAGGACAAATTGAGTGGCTGTGAAGATCTGAGCACCCGCGATGAGCAAGACACCAACAATGGCCCGGGCAGTGTCTGAGAGGCCGTCCTCGGTCAGCGAGTCCTCCTCGGGCTGCCCGATGGAATTCTCAGGTTTCTCATCCGGCCAAATGGCCCCGGCCAATCCAACAACAGCGACTCCCAGAACAACACCCATGAGGGAGAGCCACTGAAAGAGATGCAAGTGTCGCTTCAGGAAGACAACACTGAAGAGACCAACAAACAAAACCAGAGCACCTCGGGTCATTTGGTAGATGGATGCAGCAACCATGAGAAGCCCAGCATTCATGAGTGTAGTGCCACAGATGTCGCAAATGGCGGGCAAAGCAAGCAAGATAACTCGGTATCCTCTGAGAACGGATGGACCAGTGTGGAGGAGCTTTGTACGATCGTTGGCTTCGGGCGCAGCTAAAGAGCCACCGTTTTCATCGGTGTCAACAGCCTGATAGCCTCGTTCTTCTGGAGCAGAACCCTTGATTCGACGCCAGAGGGCCATGATACCAACAACCAGCCAGCAGCCCATCTCGCCGATGAACATCTGCGCCGTCTGGAGAACTGGCTGGTTGAAGAAAGCACGCTTTCTCGGGTTATCGTCGGGGCCACAGTTGCGAACACATTGGTTATCCTATAGAAAAAGAGTCAGTTACGGCTCTGTAATGACCAAGGAATCGCGGAACAGCGGATACGCATTTCGTCATACCTGATATTTGGTCAACAGGGTGTTGCAAACACCCGTCAGCAGCATCATGGCTACAAGAAATGGGATAAGGCTTCTGGATGCCATACTGAAGAGAAGGCCGATCAACGGCGGTCAGAGGTCAGTGGTTGATGTTGGTCAAGAGTATGTGGAAGACGGAGGACGAGATGGCAGAAGCCGACTGATAAGCAGTCTGGATGGAACAAAGCGCTGATAAGCTCAAAGGCGGAGTACCTTACCTACTAACCTTAGTACTGTACTTAGTAGTACGTAGAGCATACGTTCCAGGCAAGATGCAGGGTTCAGTCTCCTAGGTACTTGAGCCGAAGGCGGAGGGCCGCCTCACTAACTGCATGCACTACCCGCATTAGCCGTTAGATCCATCTCAGACGCCTCGTCTGGGTGCTACGCGTCATGCGTTAGCAGCGTTACCTCGAGGTACATGCCTGAGCTGAGTCGAAGTACCTTTTCATTTGGGTGGAGACCGGGGTGATCTCCAATGCGGGTCAGAGCTATGTACTACATAACAACGCTTCTAACAATCCAAGCAGGCTTAAATAAGCTAAGCCGACCCCCCTGACTTGCAAGTCAAGCCCAAATAGTCACAAGTCAAGTTTACTTAGCTCCTAACTTAAATTAGGTTTAAGTTACTAGTAATTTTAATAATATATATATACCTTTTATTAATTAGGGGTTATTTATTACTTTAAGTTAAGAAATTTATGCCTATAAAGTAAGTTATATAATTAGAAAAACCTTAGCTTTTTATATATCCCTATATTAAGATATATATTTTTAGATTTCTTTAATTATTATAGCTTTTACCCTTTTTAATTAATTTTAATACTATTTTTAACTCTAGTATTACTTTGCTATATTACTTTATTATATT